>JAQIXI010000043.1:0-45630 GCA_034700165.1 Galumnidae sp. Gr-Ori-00277 | reverse complement strand
TACTCAGGGACACCCCCTCTATCCATTTCTGCAATAATCCCAGATGGCGTATCTCGGGGGAATCAAATGCATTATGGCGATTTTTCTTCTTTCAATGGTACAACTAGGAAGATTGGAAATCGATTTCACCAGGCATTATTATGAATGAACTTGATAAGAACTTTAATATTATTATAACTAACAATTTATTTGAAATAAATTTTAATATTTAATAAGAATACAAATATTTTATAAGAAAAGTGTTTTTATTGGAATTGTTTTCAAAGCAATCATTTATTTCTATTAAATGACGTGAAAAACATTTTTCAGTGAAATTTATAATAAGAATAAGTGGTCCGACTTTTGCTGACCAATAGATATAAGTTGTGTCAAGAGTTTGATTGTGGTCTCAACTGTTAATAAATGTCTGAATATTGAGTATTCATTCGTTAATCTCTGAATAAGAAATTGGATATAAAAATAAATTTAATATAAATTCTTTACAATTAATTCGAAAAAATGATATTTAGTTAAAGCCTAGTCTTTGGCGACATATTTGTCGACATTATTAGAAACCGGGGCTCGGATTCGGCCGTCGTATGCCTTAATGGGGGCCAATCGGATCAAGTCCTTGACTCGGGCCGGAGTATCTTCAGCAGCCAAAGTGATATCGGCCGGACTCGGGACTGTGCCAGTGATAGGACTGGGCTCGTTAAGTCCTGGCTCATTGGTTCGGATACTCGCTGTAAGAGTCGATACAAATCTCAATAAAATATTCTGTTTTCGGATATTAATTAAATAATTGAAAACCTCTGAAGCCATCCTTATCTGCGACGTAATCGACAATTCTGTATAAGCCATAGGCATCGGTATATCCATAAGAGCCGCGCACAACACCAGCGGTATCACCAGACTCTCGTCTGTACTGTCCGTTTCCACTGTCATCCTTTACGTCGAAGTTGAAATTATAGGGTTCGGGTACTCCTGGCTATTATCCAACAAAAAAAAGAAAACCTTCACTGAAGATATCTTTGAATTGTTATTTGGTTACCAATTCGTGCTGTTCTATGATTGGAACGGGTTGTTGAGATATGGGCACGGGAGGAACAACAATCGGAGCAGGCTGATATGGAGCGGGCTGGTACGGAGCGGGTGGTGGACGTACAACCGTTTTAACACCTATGCGAGCACGAGTCACTGGTGGAGGAATTGCAACTGTGATCGGTGGCGGTCCCGCAATAACTGGCGGCGATTTAACCGATGCGGCGACGAATGGGATTTGTGGCCCATAGATAGGCAGCGGAACAAATGAGTTGACTGCAAATGCACTCAAACTCAAACACAACAAACGGAGTGTCACTGAATAGGAATTCATTTTTAATAATATTATTATATTATTGAATGATATGAAGACTAAAACACTTTCACTGGATTTGATTCAAAGCTCTTCAGTTGTTTGGCTTTTATAGCACTAAAAATAAAGAACAAAATCCTCGCCCTTTTCGGCACAAACGGAGTGAGTGTTTGTATTGGGAGAGAGAATCCTAATTCAGTCGAACAACAATTTACTGCCTACTAATGAAGACAACACTATCTGTGACATCCTTTACCTCAAATTCTTGCAAATCCTTCACCCAATCCTCAAAAGACTTTAAAAATTCACTTTTCTTATTGAAAACAGAGACGACCAGCAGAGATGTCTCGTAAAATGGGAAGCGGGGGTGCAATGAATAATCAAATTGTTATGTCAGCTCATAAATGCCCACGAACAATATTTTAACTAACCGGTTGTTTATAGATTATCAAGATAAATGTGTCTATCAAATTTTATAATTAGATTAGAAAGAATGATAAACTAGAACCTTTTCAAACCTTATTCAACTATTTATTTCTTAAAGGGATTGGAATAAAATAAGAATAAAAACTTAATGAAGAAAAAGTACGCCACCCGTTGAGCATCTCTTCGGACAAGAATTCTGTATATTTTTAATTGTAATTTAAGTAAAATCTAAAACACTTCTACTATTTGTCTGATTTTTTTTAATGATTTTAACACTCATCTCAAAGTTGATGGGTATGTAAAACATATACACATTGAGTATTCAGAGTCAGTCTGGAATTTTTTACTCCCATTTTAGCATAAAATTAATTTGGGACGAATGAGGTGTGCTTTCAATATAGTCAACACATTTTAAACTCTTATATTATTAAAAACTTTTATTATATTTTAATTTTTATTTCTTAACTTTTTATTCAAAGCCTTTGACTGCTATTAAGAGATGACTTTCTTTACAACTATTAAACGATTCCTTCAGTGAACGTGTTATCCAATAAATTAATTGTTTTCTCTCTGTATGAGGTCAGGGCCACAAAGACAGCACAAATTATAGTTTGAATTATCATTGAAACACTATTTGAAAAATTCATTCAACCCATGCATTAAACAGAATTTATTTCTTATTTAAGGAATAAATGATTAAAAAATTGTTCGTAAATTATAAACAAATATTGATTTATCAGTACTTCAGAGCGAAGGCGTTGTTTATTCTTTAAAACATTTTTAATCGAAAAACCATTTTTTTCTTTGGAATCGATTAAAGATTAAGATACTATTACTCCATATTTGTAAGCAATTAAGTAATTTTTCCCAACCCTTTTCAATGACTTTCGCTGTAAATTATTTTTGAATTAATGAATGGAAAAGTCGTTGAAATACTTTCACTTTTAATTCTACTGAACTAAACTTAACTTTCAAATTATACTGAATTAGTAGTAAACCACTGAAAACTATGTTATTTAAGAAAGAGTATGTCATTCACTTTGTCTGACAAGAAATCATTTCTTATTTTTTTATTTCCTTTTCTTTTAAATATTTTATAAAATCTTTTATTAATAACTAATTAATTATAAGTTTTGTTTATAGATATAGAAAATAATTCTATTAAAAACTTTTAATTAAAAGTTTAAAATATATATTATTTTTTATTAAATATTGTGTTTAACTATTATTTTATTTGATTTCATTGAGGGTAAACTTGTCTCCAATTAATAATATTCTGCATATTAGCCTAAAGTGGAATACAATATATGGCTTTACCAAGTTTATTACAAAATGTGCACGTCTATGAATCACACTAACAAAGGTTGTATATTTCTTAATAAAGAACCTTGGTGATTCATAGATGTATTCACACTTTTGCCTTATTTTAATAATTAATACAAATCTGAAGACATTTTGAGTGACAAATAGTCAACAAATGAGATCATAATTGCATTTATTTTTCAAATTAAAAATATTATTTAAATTAAATATTCTAATAAAAAAATATAATTTGAATTGACCCTACACACACACAATGATGACTTCATCAAATTATAAAAAATTGTAAAGATCCTATAAAATGGTCTACTAACATTTTGATTGTGAACAAAAAAAAAGTTATACACTTTTATCATTGAATTCACTATTTGATGGGTCACTAACTTTATGAGTCAATTAACGGACACCAGACAACTAAAAGATTGAACATGGTCAGTTTTATCTATAAGAGTTAAATGATTTTAAAAGTATGAAAATTTGGAATAAGGTGAAACGCCCTAGTTAAACTTTAAACATATAAAGAATTTAGAATGGAATGCAAAGGTCTTTTATACTTATAAGAATGTTAAAATATATCAAGCTAGTTTTTTTTATTTTTTAATTCAATAATAAGTATAAATGAAATATCAATTAATTAAAAGATAAATAACTTAATTCTCTGTCAAATACTAATGAATTGATTTCAAATTACTATTAATTATAATTAAAGTCTGGCTTTCCTTTAAATGATTGAATAATTACTAATGAGTGGTAATCCCCTCCACCAGAGAAAGGCGTCAATTAATTAATCAGAGCGTTAAACCAAATTTCATTTTAATTTAATGCAATTATTGTTTATCTCAACAATCAATTCATGGATGACTTCATATTAAATAAAAGATTCGAAGAATTCTTTTTATTTATTAAATGAAATTTAAATTAAATAAAAACACAATTTTCTCTCCCATTATAGACCCAAAACACAATTCCTTCCTGTAGTGATTGGGTGATAGTGTGAAATACCTTGGGAAATTTGGGAAAAACATAAGGCACTAGATTTGGAAAAAATAAATAAAAATGAAATAAAAATTTATTTAATTTATTTTAACTTTAATTTAAATTACAAAAGATTTTGACTTAAAAATAAATTTAAAAACAAAAAACAAATAATAAATAAAATAAATGTGTTTTATATCACTTATTTCACCAAATTTTTTCTAAAGTAATTAAAATCACAGTTTAGGCAAAATAACCAAAATGAGCATGATCATAAAAACGATTTATTTATCAAATTAGCATTCCAAGATGGAAATCACGTGTATAGGCTAGAAGTGCCACTTCGTAGAGCTTGTCTTTGTCTGGCGGGGGATAACGTGGGGGCCCTTTCTTGCGTTTTTGCCATTTCTTCCATTCCTTGTCATCGCTTTGGGGCGGATTTCCGTGATATGTGTCATAACCCGTTATATCACTTCCCATATCATCGAAATTAAAGTTCTTTTCGATGTCATCAAAGATTTCTGAGCTCTCGTCAGAGGAACCGCTTTTATCTTCGGATTCGGATGTTTCCACAGTTTTTCTTTTGGCATCTCTATCATCGGTATCGCTATCACTATCGGAAACGTCTTTACTATTATCCGGTTCATTATTCTCTTCGTTTGTATCGGATTCTACATCTTTGGAGACTTCCTTTGATTGGGAACTTATGTCTTCTAATTCTGAATCAAAATCGTCGTCTGAATCGATATCTTCGGAATCAATAATATCTGAATAACCATTTGCTTTGATTTCGTCCTTAATTAACATCAGATAATAAATTTTATTGAAATATTTGTCAAAAAAATATGAAAATCAATTTATTTTCTGATTAATATCTAATCGAGTAATGGTATGTAATGGTATGGGAGGGTCGGGTCCTTAATAGCTTTCATGGATTCTAACAAAAATGAATGTCATTTAGAATTTTATAAAATATTAAAATATTTGAAATAAAAATAATTTGGGTTTCATTCAGAGACTTAACAAATATTTGGGTCAAACATTCAAATATAATAAGGATTTTATCCTGAAATAAATACACCGTTTCTTAGCCTTTACTTAAATGCTTACTCTTTTTGATTGTCGACTATAGATATCTTCCGCCAAAATCGTCGAAACAGTTAACAAAATATAAGTCAAATGAAACTGAAAGTCGACCAAAATTGTTATAAAACAATATAAGAATTGTCAGCAGTTTTTGGGTTATTAGTCAAACCTTTAACTTCATTTGTAATCCGACATACATTTAGCCCTCAATACAGCTATAAATGAAAATCAGGTAAACATTAGTGAACTAATCATAAAAATATATATTCTTTATATTTGTTTGAGTTGACCATACTCAAATGATAATGGCCACTCATTAAAACAAACACTAATTAAATAACTCATTAATATTCTATTGTATTCAACGGAAATGATTTATGAATAAATTTCACATAAAAATTACTTTTAAAATAATTGATCTAGCATCATAAATTTTTAATTTCTAAAATGACTTAACTATAAACTATAAACTAGTACAAATTTCGAAATAATCCATAAAACTCTTTATTATAATGTATATCTAAATGATCTAGTTTATTTAAGTAAAACAAATCAATTGTTTACTCGTAATTCGTATATTTAATAACAAGAAATCAAAACAAATAATAAAGAATTTATAAGAGAATTGTTTTCATTCATTTCAATGAATATTCAATTCAATTAAATCCATTAAATCCTTTCATTATTTTTTGTTTAATTATTTTCGCAATTCTTTTATAAATATTAAAACTTTTATGAAAAAAGGTATCAATCGATAAGAAAGGGTCAGAAAGAGAGACGTCAAACAGAAATACAATGAAAGAATTAATTTAAATTGAATATAATCTAGCAAAAAGAAAATCATCAGAAATTAATTCTGAAATTTTATTAATATTTTAAAAATATTTCTAAACAACAAAAGTATTTAAACTATCCTTCAATTGTATTAAACTATTGAAGAAAATTATAATTTTAGGAATAATAATAACAATAATTTTCTTATGAAAAGTCATAATAACTGATTGCAAAACTAATACCCCATAAGAATAGACTTAATTCAAGGCAATTATAACACAATAACGAACCGAAAATTATATTAAATTAAAATTTATATTCAAAGGCTTCTGACTTTTAACTAGAATTAAGAGTTGGTATTAACTAAAACATGATTAATACGTTAAGCCCACACTTTACTGGATATTATTGAATATAATTTGAATTTTACACTTAAAATAATACAAAATATGATATCGAAGGATATGAAGCACAGGGAAGACATCCCACGTATTCTTCAAAGCCGTAAAAGAAATCATTTCAGACCTTTTTTTGGCCGAAAAGTCTTTTGAATGAATCAACACTTTTGTCATTCAATGTAAGTTTAGAAAGGATTGTTTGAAATCAAAGTTAATATTCAGTGACTTATTTGTTAAAAAATATATCTAAAAGTGAATGCAAAACACATAACTCTTATCCCACAATCACTTATTTAATCACTTATTTAATGATCCATTTTTTAAATCAAAAACTTAATTATATACAAAACTTATAATCAGCGCAAAAGACGTATCAAACATAACAATCAAGTTTTTAAAATAAGAAAAAAATACAAATCAATATCTAATAAATTTTATTTAATCGAAGGAAAAGTCAATTAATATTCATTAAATAAAACATTTCTCATCAATAATTGAAGTCAAGACACAATTCGATACAGATTTCGGTTATTTAATGACAAAAATTAGAGTCAATACTAACGATGAACAGATTAAACACTTTTGGTTCTTATGAGAAGTTTTGTCTATCACTCAGTCAGAAGTGGTGGTCATTAGAGCACATCATTTACTTCAACAAAAGGAAGTGAAAAACAATGATTTTAATTTCAAAAAAGTCTAACCCTTCTTATCGTCAATAAAAAATAAAATTTAAGAAAATTAATTGAATTTTAAAAATTGAGATAGCTAATTCTATGATTACATACTGTGTATATTCTATGTATATAATGGACACACCATAAAAAATTCCATAAAAAAGATAACATTTTAAATAAAAAAAACTTAACTGATAATTCAATTAAAAAGCTTTAAATTAGCCCTCATTAGTATTCTGAGTAAAAATAAATTATTTCAAATAATTAGTTATAAATCTATTGGCAAATATCGGCTCATTTGGAATGTTTTGAAAGTTATTTTCGGGGAATTTTTCTGATTTATAGATTAGGAGACCCCTGACCTGCAATTATTGAAGAACTCACTTATTTTTAGACCAATTTCGCTGAAATTAGGATATTTTCCGGGAATTTCGGAAATGATTTGTGAGTTTCAGAATATAATTACATGTTTTGATTGGAATTCGCCGTCAATTACAGAGTACTCTCGTCTACATAATTAATATCAATAAAGACTCAAATATTTTAACCAAATATATAATTCATTCGTTCATTAATTGAATAAACAAAACAAATTGAAGTCTATTTTCGGTAAATTCCTAATGAAGTCTAAATCTTATCAACCATTTTCTTTGACAGAAGAAAAAGAATTGTTTTAATACCTAAATTGGATAAAACGCCTCTTCTTATAGCCCTTCTCTCTCTCTCTCTCTCTCTCTCTCTCTCTCTCTCTCTCTCTCTCTCTCTCTCTCCCTCTCCCTCTCGGCTTTGAAACAAATCCTTGGCCTTCATATGAGAGGATCTGTGATTAATGAGAAAAGTTTATAATATTTTTGTATTTCATTATTCGTTAGGAAATATTCGTCGACTTATATAACATATTAAACCACTTTCTCTGATGTCTTAAAGAATTGTTATTAAGGCTTAACATCAAAGAAAAACTTAATCTTACATTCGATCTAATCATTATTACATGAATTTATCAAAAAATAAGATTAATAGCGTTCAGAACACAAAAGAAAAAAAATAAGATAGTCACTTTTTTAATACTTATAATTCTTATCTTCGGAGGGATTCTTATAAAGAAAATGTTTCCGATTCTATTGAAGTGACACAAAAGACGGACCAATAGTTCGATTAATCTCTAAATTTAATAATTTATGATTAAAATAACTTTTATTATACATTCATTGAAAAAGTGATCTGAAAAAAGCATTACTTAATAATAATGGAGTCGACACACAAAAGGTGAACATTTCCTAAAAGGTAAGAGTTGTGACTCAACTAACATTTCTATATAAAATTGAATTTCTTTTAATAGTATTTTGGTTTTGCAAACGTACCGACAATTAATGGCTTTCTTTTGGAATTCAATTTATGTGTGAAATAACTGATAATTACTTAAAAATTTGTTTCAAAAAAAATCTAATTTTTGTTAATCTTTTGGAAAATATTTCTTTTAAAACATTCTTTGAAGAAATACTTTTTCAAATGGATTTTCTCACAAATATTCAATCATTCAAATCATTTTTTAAATCTTCAAAAACAAAATTATTGAGGAAATCCTCTATTTCAGCATGCTAATTCATTTTTTTAAAAATTTGTCTAATAAAAAATGTTGATAGATTATTCATTGTAATAATTTTTAAAATGATTAACGACAGAAACAAATTCAATTTTAACTTGTTTATAAAAATACATTCAATTCAAAATTGAAATAAATTACAGTTCAAACATTCGTTAATTAGTTTTGTTTTAAAATTTAAAAATTATAATCAAATGATTGATAAATAAGTAATCATTAATCAACACTTCATATAAACTATTAATTGAAATGATTACGGAATTAATTAAAAAAACACTAAAATTAAATATGTCACTGATTTGACTCAAAATTCATTTTGCAAATAAGATTGAACAAGGTGATAATTGATTATATTTTCAAATAAATTCAAATTATTTTGCGGTAATGTTTTGACTATCGATAGAAATAATTCAAATTTGTTTTTAAAAAAATACAAAAATATAAAAGAAATGTATATTTAAATCATTATTTGAACGAATATTTTCTTTTTTTTTCTTAAAAATAAGTGAAGAATAAATGTTATGATAAGACAATTAATTTCTTGTATCACTTCTACTAATTGGAATCATTTGCATAAAATTTAAATAAAAGCCAATTCTAATGGACAGACACTTTGTTTTTATGATAAAATAATTGGCAAATGTCGAGACATTTAGAAAGTGTTCTTGTTACATTTCCTGTTGTTAAGAAAAATAACTAATTCATATTCACATAAAACTTATGAATTTTGAATAAATATTTTGAATATTTTCGATAATAAGATAAAAATAGAATTATTTTAATCAATCGATTGATTAAAACTTAGTTTAGGAAAAAAATTACACTTTGTTTTCATTCTTGAATACTAATATCAAGCTTATTTAAAAGGTATACCCTTTAATAACAATTTATATGTTAAATATTTCCTTTCCAATATTTTGTATCATGCCACTCAATACTATTAAATAACAACTAACCAAGACTATCAATAATATTTCTGAAATTGTAAATAAATAGTTTTAATAATTTCGATATAATATGATAAATTATTTTTAGGTATACTTGTTCATATTTCAAAGCACATATTTTAAATATTTAGATACTAAACTAATATCTATCTTGTTACCAAGTCTCTCTCTCTCCCCTTTCTCTCTCCCAATTATTGAAACAGTCATAAATCCGAGACATATTAATTACTAACCAATAATTTGGTCAAAAGTTTAGAAAAATTGTGGGAATATATTCCGTCGATGTGAAGATCGTTGAAAGTATTTTCACACTTAAATTAACCCATTTTTGTGTAAAACTTTATGTCTGATTAACTTTTATGATATCGAAAAGTACTAATAAAACGTTTTTTATTTTCCAATAAATATTAAATTTTGAATTAAATTAAAATTAAATTCATTAAAAGAGATTTAGAGTAAAACAAATTATACATTTCCTCTGAAAATCACTTTTTTTTATCTAAAAATCGATAACAAAATTGAGTTTCAGTTTATTTTTCAATCAAAAAATAATTTCAAAAAATTCAGATATAATTTCATAACAAATTATAGATTATAATAATTAGAGTATTTTTAGGCCTAACATTTCCCGTTCCGTTCCGTCAAAAATTATAGATAAAAGAGAATTCATTTGAATTTCATTTTTTTCAAAAAAAATTAACAGAAGATTCTTACAAAGTTTGAAAGATTTCAACACTAATAACAGTGTTTAACCAAAATTAAGTCAATTATCGGTTGAATATGAGTTACATTTTATTTGTTTTGTCGTAAAATTACGAGAATTCCTCACATATTTGCGTAAACAACTATTTGTTAACGAAAAATAAATGCATTGTTAACAAGCAATTTGTGACTTATGGTCGTTGAAAAAAAAGGTTTCAGTAATTTGATTAGAGAGTCATTAAAGTTCATTACAAAAAAGTCACATAATTTTGAAGTGAAGCATAAATAACAACATTTTTTAGTTCCACTTTTTCTCAGATCATATCAATCGGAATATTCACTGAAATTATATGTTTAGGGAAAAGTAGGCAAACGAATAGCCTGTGCTCTTACAGTTCGGTTACAGTTCGCCAATTATTGCAATATTTTGAGTGCTGAGCGCTCTGTCGAAAAGAGGAGGGGATATACCCTTTGTTCGACTAAAACCTAAACTATTTTTTTTATTGCAATACTATTCAACAGTTATGTAACGAATAGCTGTCCCGTTAGGCCTTCCTCGAAACAATTGAGTTCTAACCCTGAATGTTGTTCTCCCGTGTATGTCATGGTATGTCACCAACCAATTGGTGAGGGAGTGGTCGCACCCATAATTCAATTGCACAGTTATTCACATAATTATATTATTCACTATCACTTATGAAAGTGGTCTGATTTACTCAATCCTTGACCATTTAGAACGTATGGCGCGCTTTAGATACCACACCCGACAATACAATTAAACGAATTATCTTTTTTTGTTAAACTTATGAGAACTGACTTATATAAAAGGCTTCCGACGGCAAAGAAAATGTACTTTCACTTTCTAGACAGTCTTTACTGACATATCAGTGCAAAAACATTTCAATTCAGTTACTTATCCATCAAAGTATGACTCTTAAGGTGTGTTTCCACTAAATCTCAACAACTAATCAATGATCTGTCAATAACTGAGTGTTTATTTCATATTAGGCTTCAATTGTGTTGTTCGCCACTCTGGCAGCAATGGCCAGTGCCTCGCATTACGGCGGACACGGAGGACACTCCAACAGCTTCCGAAAACAAGACGTAAACATATAGTGACTAAAGTTTAAGTGATTTTTCAAATTAAAAGTGTTTTGGATATGTTTGCTTAGGACCATGGTAATTATGCTTTCGGTTATGATATCGTCGATCATAAGGGCGCTAAGAATTTCCGAAAAGAGTCGGGTGATGCCCACGGAACCAAAGTCGGCTCTTATGGTCTACACGACATCGACGGAAGACTTCGTATCGTTGATTATGTGAGTCATTAATGGCTTAAAACTAAACAAAAACTATTTCTTTAAAATCATTTAAAATTTGTTCGAAGAAAAAGAAATTTTTCTTTTTATTTATACCATAATTATTGAAAATTCATTGACTCAAACAAACAATTTTTTAAAAATAACTGAACTTATTATTGCTTTTCAATTACTTTAAAGTTTAAACCATTAACTTTTTCACATAATAACCACTAATGAAATTACAATTGAAAAATAGGTGGCTGATGGTCATGGTTTCAGAGCCAAGATCAGAACTAATGAGCCAGGTATGTTAATTTGTTAGTAATTTCCTATTGAAAACTACTATAATTTGGGAAATTTCTATAATTTTGTTATAAAATTGCCTCAAATTATTTGAAAAAGTGTTACAAATATCGGTATGACTTCCAATTCAAGTTCAAAACTAATCAACACTTTTATCGAAATAAATCCAATTCTCACAAAAGTTAAGGTCAGATATAACTTATTTGAACTCATAGGCACAGCCAGTAAAGACAGTGCGGCCGCCATTTATAATGGACCGGACGCCAAAGGATACAGGTATTCAAATGTACCTTGTTCAAATCTAATTATTGCTTAATTTTAATTAATATTTAGTCATTCGCACATCCCATCGGGTAGTGGTCACCATGGTGGTGGTGGGCCAGTGTCTCACCATGGACCAGTGCCTTATGCCGCTGGAGGACATGGTTATGGAGTATATGCCCCTGCTTTGGGAGGCCATGCTGCTTTTGCTCCTGCTTATAGCCATGGAGGTTATGGAGGTTATGGAGGTGGATATGGTGGTCCAGTCGGAGCTTACTCTCACTCATCCCCAGTGTTTGTGCCTTATTTTGGATACTAAACCATTAATATAATTATTTCAAAGTATTTCATTTATTAGTTAAGTCCACTCTTTTTGTTATTCAATTCTTTAATCCTTTCACAACATTTACTGAATGAAAGCCAAACCAATAATTGAATAATATTTTTGAAGTCAATCCAAAAGTGATATATATTTTATGAAAATTGTTTGAAGATATGAAACATTTTACGGCACTTTTCATGAATAAAACGGAAGACAACTAAAGTAAATATTATTCAAAATTGGTTTCGGCTAAAAGAGTCACAACTCTAAAGCTCTAATAGCCCTCACTTTCAGCCCTCACTAAACGCATAAATAATTTATTACTGATTT
Source organism: Galumnidae sp. Gr-Ori-00277 (assembly GCA_034700165.1). Classification (NCBI taxonomy): domain Eukaryota; kingdom Metazoa; phylum Arthropoda; class Arachnida; order Sarcoptiformes; family Galumnidae; species Galumnidae sp. Gr-Ori-00277. The sequence continues at coordinate 32,875 of JAQIXI010000043.1, read as the reverse complement.
CCCGATAACTCAATAACCATAAATCAATTCAGATTCTTAACGATATGATTGACTAATTGTTAACCTCTTAGCCATTGTTATCAGAACCAATTAGTGGATAATCTAATGCTAAAATCACTTATAATCTAAATATTGTGAACGCACTCCAAATCACTGCAAATCCACGACTCACTGAATTGAACCCAAATTAAATTCATTAATTCAGAAAATAATCGGACCCTTTATCTAACGCTTCCCTATTCTAATGTCTTTATTATTGTTAATAATTTGATTGTTCACTACTTTTAATCAAATATTTGTAAATATTATACTAAAACTTATTAGTGTTTTATATATAAACTGTAAGAATAGGAGTATTAATAGAAAAGCATAATATTTATTATAATTAAAATCATTGAATCGAGGTCATTATTTAATAAAAACAATTCTCTGTTAATTCTTAAGAGATGTTTATTTAATAAATTATAAGAAAATGAGTTATTTTTGTAAACAAATGTTTGTCATCGGAGTTAAATGAGTGAAACATTTGATTAGAAGGCTTTCGGTTTAATATATATTATGCAATGATTTTCACCTAAAATTTCGTCAACACTTGTATTAAATGAAATTCTAAACTAATTTAAGAGTAATTGTGCAGAAAATGAGCTAAACTTTTGTTTGATATAATGAAAAATAGTTATCAGAGCGAAACCATAACTTCTTTATCAAACACTAATCATATTTCGTGACAAATAAGAGAAATCTAAATCAGATATAAGTTAAGCCTTTCATAACTTTAATAAAAAAAAGTTTTGATTTTTTTTAATAATTAAACAATACTTTCATTTATTAGTAATTATAGAGAAATAGAAATAAATCAGACTTTTTAAGAACAGAAAAATACTTATTAAGACTTCCATTATTAGATTTCTCAATAACTAGAATAGTTAATCAGGTTTACCTAAATTAGCTAGGTTACTCTTTTTAGGCTATCCTTTAGTGCCATTCGGTGTAAGTGTTGTCCGACCTCTCACTCATTATTAAACAAATATTTATATTAAAAACTCTCAAATTTCAGGAAATTTAAAAAATTATATTAATTGACTTAATTTCCGACAAAATGTCAATACAATTACTCCACAAATGTGAGTCATAAATAATAATAATCTAGATAAATTCATTAAATGTCTGTTCATTTTTAATTTTCCAATTTTTTATTCAAAACTCAATTAAAAGATAAAATATGACTATAATTAAAGTTCAAGAATTTTAATTATTAGCTGAACTCTATAGAAGTGAAGGAAAAGAGTTATCATATCACTTATCTATAAAAGTGTAAATAACTCTAATTATTAATGAACTTGGTTATCTTATATTACAATCAACATTTGAGATTCAGTTGAAATTCTATTCACAACATTTATAGTATAAATATATTTTCAATCAACAAGGTAAGTGTTTTGTTAAAAATCATTTCAAAATCAGTGAATCACCTAGAATAGTTTCGTATATAAACATGTTAATCATTTATATATGATAGTTGCTTGGTGATTTACAAGTTTAGAAAACAAAATATCTTCTCTTGTGTTCGTCATTTCTAATAAAAACTAAAGTATGCAATAATGACCCCTTGGTCATTAAAGGGGCCATTAAAAGGACCATTAAAGGGGGAATATGTCATATGACTGATATGGCAATATTCCAAATACAGTCTCATTTGTAAATATAAATCTCAAAAAAAGCTTAAAATGAATTCTCACATGAATTCAGTTATTAAAAAGTAATTAATAATAATTTGAATTCAATGATTGCTTTCAATTTTTTAAAAAAAACACTAAAAATAGTATTAAATACTGATAAGTGTTTATATTAATGCTTTCATTTACTTTTTATTTATAAAAGCAATAATTGAGTCGATTTAACTCATTTAGTTTATAATTACACTAATTATGACCTTGGGCATTCCAATTAAGCATTTAAACATAAGGAGAGATGTCCGCATCACTTAAATTCTTTTTTAAACTTAAATCTTCTTTATATAAATGTCATTATATTAGAAAATATAAATAAATAAACAAAATCTTAATAAATATCTTAATATAATTGACTCAAATTAAGTTTAAATTATTGGAAAGTTTTTAAAATTGATCTCTGATTCAACAAATTTAATGTAAATAATATTCCAAATAATAAAAATATGAGAATTACTTTCTTTGATGTCATTCGCCGTTTATAACGATTTTCACATCAATTTTTTAATGGAATTCAGACACAATTAATAAAATTTGTTGGTTATTGAAGTGGTGTTCCCAACATATCCTAAATAAAATCTAAATTAAATGGTGTCTACAATACATTTTTATTACATTAATATTTAAACTTTAATTTCAAACAATTGTTGGTTAGGACTACAAATCGGATCTTATTTTATACTATTTTTGGAATAAACCAATACTTAAATGATTAAAAGTACAGATTAATAGAAAAGGTATTAATATTGGTCTCCGGGCAAAACCATGAGTTTAATCCTTTGAACTTTAAATCATCCATATATTCTCTATGAGTGACATAAGTTCATACATATCATTAGATATAATTGCCCTTACTAAACTAATACTATTAGTATTAGCAAGGGCAATTATTAGTATTAGTAATACTAATATTAATAATTAAAAAAAGGAATTGAATGACTAAAAGACAAAATATTTGCAAATTAATTGTCCTTTTCTACTGTTTTGAATGTTAAACATAAATTTGACTCATTTGCAAATTGATAAAACACATTTCACCTTGCACATATTTCGCATATATCTTTGATTAATAATAGATGAGTAAACAAATCTAAAACGTATTTTATTTAAACAATTAATTGGCCACTGATTAAAGGTATTGAATCGGAATTAGTTTAAAATAAATTGAAATCTGAGGAACAAAACAAAATCAGAACTAATTGTTATTTACATCAAATCATAAAAAGACTGAAAAAACGATTTAATTAAACATTTAAGAAATAACTGTTCCCGAAGTGACACCTATTAGTCGACACATTCCTCAATCATTTGCTTGAGTTTGAATAACTCTTCGGCCAATTGAGACAAATGTTGGTTCTCTTTAGTCAAGAGTTCGTTCTTGTGTTCGACTTCATCCAACTGTTCCTTCAGTTTACTGTTGTCTTCATTCAATTGTTGGTTGTCTTTAGTCAAGAGTTGGTTCGATTGTTTGACTTCTTCCAAGAGTTCACTCATTTGTTGGTTTTCTTTGAGAGTAATTTCTAACGCTTTTTGTCTTTCTTTGAATAAAGTCTTCCAATACTTGAAATCGGAATCAATTGAATCCTTTTGTGTCAACCATTTGGTGATCCTCTCATTCTTGTCTTTGACTTTATCCTTATCTGACCTCTTGTTTGTAGCCATACTTCTGGTCATAACTTTGTTGTCACTACTAATCGGTTGAATCGACGAAAGGGATCGACGTTTTGTACGATTACTCCCATTCTCTTTACTCGACTTTACTCTTGAGTCCAATCCATTCATATTGTTATCGATTCAATCAATTTAAGTCTATTATTAATAAAATGAATAAAAATCAAATCAATAAAAATAAAATCAATTTAAAAATGAATGCGATTTAAATCAATTTAAAACAATTCATATGATTTTAAAAACAAAGTAAACATAAAATGTGTTCAAACATTTGGCGCATAAAAGCATTTATATACTGATCACTGATTGGCCTTTTGTTCATATCTTCTGAACTAAAGCGCGAATTTCAAACCTTAAAAAAATATTAATTAAAATCAAAATTGAATTAAATTATTAGAAAATTAGTTGAATTAAAACAATTTATACCAAAAATTCAAAATATTTTACCCAAATGTTGTTAAAACTATAACAACTCATTAAAATAATTGATTAAATAAATAAAAGTAGTGATTGATTTGAATAATACCATAACTAAAACTCATTTATTGTAAACAAATTCAATTATAGTTACAGTTTTATAATTATAACAATTGGTTTACTATTAAAATATATGGTATTTTATTTACACTTAATTCAGAGAACAAAACATTTGACTTAAGAACAGACTATTTATCGGTAAATCTTCGTTTTGTAGAAAGGGTTGAGTTTAAGGGTATTTCTCTCAAAAAGTAATTTAATGAAACAAAAAAATCACTTCCGAGAGAATACAAGAGGAGAGGGAAAGAGAAACACATAAAATGGTTTATTTCATTAAAACGTTATCTTCAATAAATTATCCGAGAGCCTAGATAACTTATGGTCGGTTTACCAGTGGTTTACGTAGGATTGGACGACGGGGGCAGCAGCAATAGTCTTGGTGGCATAACCGAGGGGAGCACCATAAGCGAGAGCTGGGGCAGCATAAGAGAGAGCTGGGGCAGCATAAGAGACAACTGGAGCTGCAGCTACGTGCTGGGTGTTAACTGAGTATGAGGTAGCAGCAACGGGAGCATGGACGTATGGGGCGGCCAATGGAGCGGCAACCAAGGGAGCGGCAAGTGGGGCAGCCAGAGTTGGGGCTAATAAAAGAATAGTTAGGTTATTTTTATGTCATGTAATCACATTTTTTTGATGGCTTACCAACGATGGCCTGGGCTTTGTTGATGAGGACGGCAGCAGGGTCTTTCGGCTCGACTCCGGGTTCGTTGGTCTGGATGTTAGCTCTGAAACCGGCGGCATCGGCGACATAGTTGACAACTCTGGTGCGACCGTCAATGTCCTTCAGACCATAAGATCCAACCTGAACTCCGGGACCGCCCTGTTCTCGTCTGAAGGTACCACCAGTTGAGTGATCTTCATTATAACCGAAAGCATAGTTTCCAATGTTCTGAACGATAAACCGTTAAAACCGTTCACTTTATTGGAATTCACTTACATCTTGGCTTCTGAATTGGGATGAGGTACCAGTGCTGAGGACACCTACGAGGGGTACGGCATAGGCACAGCCGACGAAAGCGAGGAAAGCGATGGCGGATTTCATTTTTATTGGATTTGTTGTCGATTTCACAAACGATTGGAAACTGAATGATGAATTCGGAGACTTTGGATCTGTTTTATATACCATTTTGTCCAGGAGTAGATTTCTTACGTCACGGGGCGTTGAAAGATGCAGAACATGGGATGAGGGGAGAGACATAACTGAGCCATCGACAGTTGTTCTGCGTTTGGTCTGAATCCAAGGTCTTCATAAGATTCAACGCTTCCTTGAAAAGTGAAAACTTCTTTTCAGAGATAGACATACATTTGGATGTATGGGTGGGGTCTTCACAACTCCAAACCGATGGCCACACAATTTGTATGTAGAAAACCACGACTTGTGCTATAATTTCAGTTTTTTTCAAAATTTATTAATAAATTAAATGAAAGCACAACACAATTGCGTTCTTAAGCCAAAAGCCATTCAATTCACTTAAGACTCAATCAAAAACTGAATTTTAATCAGAGAATTGAAAACTAATGAAAATCAAAATTCATTTTTTTATAATTCACTGACAGTACTATCGATTAGTAAAAAGTCAATTAAAAATTATTTATCCGTTTTTTTGACGTTTGAAACCGATATAAGATATAAATGTCTTTTAATGGCAAAAGTCTTTCTTCAGTAAAATTCTATTAAAAAAATTAGTGAAACTATTTCTGAAGATTTACTTAATGAGTCTCAACATATAATTTTTGTATTTCGATCATAGCCTTGATCTCATTTTTTTTCTCTTAAATTCTTCTCTACTTCGAACATCTCTTAACTAAATGGTGGTCACCATCAGTACATTCATAGTTCGTGAGAATAACGGAAAGCTCTTAACCAAAAATGAGGCATAAAATTGTTGTAATGCAAAAGAATGCGGGGAAACACATGTAGTGATCGTTTATAATTAGATTTTCTGTCAGACATATTCCTCTCAAAGCCATACATCTCTCTGTTTACAGACAGACAACAAAAGAAATTATTTAGAATTCAATAGACTTTAAGAGCTTTTAAAAAGGAATACATTGTCTGAAACCTTATTATGTTATTATGCTTTCAGTTCAGACCCTAAATCACATAATAAGTTGACAGACATCTGATTTGTAGATCATATTTAGAGACCCAATCCAAAGAAGACCTTGAATACAACTACATTGTTCTTGTTTACTAATATATCATCCAATAAATTATTTGTAGAAACCATTCTTTGAAATTCTCAGAACAGAATAATTTTGTGTCTTTTTTAGTTCACTTTCATCTAAATTATCGAAAACCACTAATCATTGGTATAATTAAATAAAATATAAATATTAACGATTAGTGTAAACAACTGTAAACAACTATAAACAAGTTCATTTAAAAGTAATGTCATTTAAATTTATCAAAAAAGAAAAACTAATTTATATTCCCTTTCATTGATATAATAATTACATAACTTTTGTTTTTGTTTTTAGTTTTATTTAAAAGCCTTTTATTGAAATGACATTTAAGACAAATATTTTTAAGGAAATTTTTTGGACATTAAGAAAACAACCGAAAAGTGTAAAGAATAGGATTACTTCACATTTTGTTAATCAGAATAAAAGTGTAAAAATCAGTTCACTTTAGGATTCCTTTATGGAAAAGGTATTTATGTCAGAAATGAGATGTTCGGCACATATTTAACATTAAACTAATTCCTTGAAATCAAATTCCTTTAAAGACTCAAAAGATTTTTGCTTTCAATCAATTTGTAATAAAATTGTTTTAATTTATTTCATTGCAATGAAAGTAAATGCCTTTTAATGTCAAATGCGTTAAATATTATAATTTGTGAGACTATCTGTCAAAAAAAAGTCTCATTTTTTAGTCTCCCAGAGTATAACGAGTTATTGAAACAGAGATCAAGAGTCGAGACATGGCCAGATAGTCCACCCAAACTGCTGCGAATGTCCCTGGGCAATATTTTTTTATTCTGGACAGAAGTGTAACGAAGAGGAGAGGGATTCCAACTTCAAAATCATGTATTGAATTGCATCAGAACTTTGACAATGAAATCGTCTGAAATCGTCTCCACCTCTTCTAAGATTAATCATATCAAGGATTTACTGCTTCTCAAATGAAAAACTTGTTATCGTCTCAAACATTAGTATTACTTCTCTTTTCTTTTTTGAAAAACAGTTCTCTCTCTCAAAAGCAAAGGATTCAAAGCTAACAATTAAATGGATTTTTATTTTAAGAGTTAACACGTTTTCACAAAAATCTTTTTCCGAAGAATTAATTTTAAAGATCTTAAGGTTATCTAAAATCACAACTCGTTTTCACAAAAATTCTCTTAAAATGTTGTTTAACACAAAATTAGGTCTAAATTTAATGTCAAAAGATTTGAGGAAAAACTGATTTGAGATAAAATCCGATGCCTTTAATATAATAGGAGGGGTTGAGCCCTAGAATAACAGATTCCCATCCATTATGTGAATCACGAAATTTAAAGAATAAAGAGCTCGACATTGTGAAGGACAAACTATGCATCACTTTATGTGCTGTTCTTCAGCTTATGCTTGACTTAACACAATCCGAATTTAACAAATAAGTGAGAATTATAGCTATAGCTATGAATTTCTGTGTATTTAATTATTGTGCGGATAATCATTTCGATGAAAAATTACTACTCTTTTGCTTTCATTGTTGGCGACTCTAATCTTAGTCATTATTATTAGTAATAATTTGTAATTTTAATGTAATTTCCAAACCATTAGTGAAGAATTAGTTACACAAAGTATTCAGAAAATTCTGGATTCTGGAGATCACTAATTATCGTTTGGCAAACAATCCTTTTGCCATTAAAAAGATAATGAGATTTTCAAAACTCAAATAATTGATCACTTTTTTAGACAGCGATATAATCACTCAAATATCAAATATTGTTAAAGAAAGCGAAAGATAACGAACCAAAAGTTTGAATATTGCATATAATTATTACTTTTAAATGGATTTAGTTTTTTTTCGTTCGCAGGATATGAATCAATGCTTGAGATGTTTGCAAACATCTTATGGACGTCTCTTAAAGTTAAGCACAAAAATAAACCTTTCGTTTGACTTTAAATCAATATATAATTTAAAAACTCAAACAAAACTCAGAATAAACTCAGACTAAAGTTTAATTAAATGACTGAATTGATAAATGAATGTATGTTTGAAACAATGATTTGATTAAATCAGTTTTGTTTGATATTCAATATTTTTTTGATTGAATACCAAATAATATCAAATAAAATGATGGATAGCCTACGAATGGCTCATCATTTGTATATAAAAAACAATACAGTAATTACTCGATTCATGATATAATATTTGTATCTAAAAATAATTGTGCTAGAACCTTTCCTCTGGTAATATTTGCCACAATTTTTCATTAATTTGTGAATTGATATAATCATTGTGATGGATACGTTTATTAATACTTACAAACGTATCAAATAATGAGTCTATGAAAATAATTTGTTATTAATTTGAGCTTGATCCTCTTATGAACATGCAAACAAATTGCAAATAAATGAGAAACTAATTTCTTGAAAAGTTTGTATTCCAACCAAAATGAGACAAATCTTTGGTTCGAAGAAATAATTAGGTTTTGATTCAAATGATATCTCAATTGTTATGTAAATCTAATCCATCAAAAGGTTTAAAATATTAAAGGCTTAGAAAAGTATAGTTTTTTCTTTCTGACACTTCATTTAAAATGAGATTTGAATTTTTGACCCAAACTTTTCGGAAACAATTTATCTATTTTTCAGCTTTTCATTCATCAAACGGAGAGAATATTTAAATTTATGGTAATCTCACAAATGATAGATAATATTCAAATCAAATTTTTATGGAAATCCAAGATTTCTATTGAATGAACGGAAATTCCTAACGAATTGTAACCCATATTCCTATTGATTATGACTTTTACACACAGAATGAAAACAAACGTCAATTACTCAGAGACTGGATCTGCCTATCGTGAAGACACCCGCACTTTCCTTCTTAATCAATGCTTTCTGGATAAGCCAGAGGCAATTCAATCCAATGTCATTCCATCGAAGGCAAAGATATTTCAAAATTATGCAAATTTTCAATAATTCTTTTAAAACCCTTTTAATTCCACCGAAAATATTAATATTATTAACTAATATTAGCACTTAATTGGTGTCAAATGCATATTAAAGAATATTTGTTCTTGGGATCACATATTTTACACAAGAAATCAATTAAGAAGATTGATCAATATCTCAATTTGAAGAGTCACTAGGTGTTTCAAAATATTTTATTAAAAAAATCGATTAAAACGTTTGATTTATGGCATGATTTTTAAAATTTCAAATATAATATTAATTGTAAATTACGAAACTTTACACATCTATTTGTAGTAAAATACACGTAATTTCAGATTTTTTTCCATTAAATCACTGGAAAAGTGAAATATATATTACAAGTCATTACTCTCTCCTTAAGTGCTTTGAATTAATCTGAAGAAAACTTAAGATTAAGTTCTTTAAAGACTATTAAAAACGAATTTGAAAACTATTAGCACTGAAACAGTCATCAAAACTTTGCCTGAATTATATAATTATGATTCTAAGTGTTAGTTCCTGTGCTATTCACTATTCCTGTGCTATTCACTATTCCTATGACATTCACTATTCCTGTGGTATTCACTAAACTATAATCAATCATTTATTTCGAGTGTTTGTTAGGACCACAAACTCGACTCTTTATACGCCCGCCGTTTCCTGTTTGGGGTGTTTTTCTTAAAACAAATTTCATTGTCTTTACCGAAGACTAGAATTACTTTTTGACAAAAACAAACTCTAATTTGAAGAGTAGTTTTCTTTTTAAATTTCAAACTTATGTTCAATGGTTTGGTTCAGTAGTCATTTGAAAATCAAATAAAAATTTTGTACACAAAACACATTTTCCCAAAAAAGAAGAAAAGTTGAGCAGAAAATTCCAGAAAATCTTAAATTTAAATTAAATACATATTTAGAATTCAAAGGAATTTAAATGAGAGGACAAAACAATTAAAACTGAGAAACGAAGAAAAACTCTTCCGTAGTTATCCATAAATAAAACATAATTTTGTGTAAATTCCCATAAATTCCCGAAATTTTGTTCAAAGAATTAATTCAAATATGAAATAATTAGTTATATAAAAGTCTAATTGAAAAGAATTACATATCATTTGTGACGAATAGGAAATATTTTCATAATTACAACAAAAAAGTACTGAAAGTAATTTTTCATTTCAATTAGTTTTTTATATTAAAGCAAAAGTATATCAAAAGTCAATCAGTTTTGTGTCACTTCTGATGATCGTTATTAAAGTTAACCTTTTGATTGAAAAACTAGGATATTGTCTATGAATTAGTTGGGCTGTTCTATGGCTGTGCAGAGAAAAGCTGTCGCACTTAACTTACCATGCATTTCGAGCGAACAAATGACTAGTAACCCATCAATAGATTAATTGATTCCTTTGATACCCGACTACTGAACACAGAATGAATGCAATTTTTGTATAAAAAAAAGTCTTTTCGTGTTTTTGTTGGTAGTCTTAATCGGAGTCATTTCATCGAATTAATGACTGCGATATCTCTGTCAGACCCCAATGGGACAGTTAGGCGTAATTACGCCGACATTTCACACCATGTCTTCAGATAAATTAATTTGAACCTTTTCTATAAACTATTATAAAAAGCTTTTGTGTGAAAGTGTTTTACCGAAAACGAGAAACAGTTTCTGACAAATTCACTGACAGATCCACACAAAACGAAGAGAAGAAATCAAATTTATTTTTGCAAAAATGGTTTCCAAACTATTTGTAAGCAATTGTTTACTCATTAAATATGACTTAAAGTTTAATATCAAAAAATAAACGGAAAATCTTTTAGATTTTGTGCACTTTTCTCATTGTTTTTATTGGAATGACTCTCGCCTTTGACTATGAAGAGGGTGATAGCGGAGAGGGTGGCCAACAAGAAGATGGAAGTGATGAGAGCTATGGAGTCAATCCCGCCGGTGATTATGAGGCCGAAGGCGGTGACGGTGGAGACTACCAAACGGCTACCGATGAGGGCGACGAAAGTGCAGCCGCTTCTCAACCATTTGCGCAAATAATTCATCCAAAGCTCTACAGAAAGAAGTAATTTAAGTCAAATTTCATTTTTTTTTTGATTAATTTATTTCTTTTGACTTATTTCTAACCTTCAGTTAGTTCTGAAAATATTGGATAACTTTTAATAAGATTAGTACAAGTGTTGTGCCCTAACAACTTTACTCTTATCTATCAACTTTTTTTCTTTCCAAATACTTAAATCTTGTTTAGGATTTGAGTTGACTTTTCTCTAAAATCATCTAATTTTCTACTAATTTATTATTTATTTATTTCGTTATTATTTAAAGACTTATTTATTCGAAAACAGTTTTAATACATAAATAAATGCAAACAAAAAATATTTGAAATATTTATGAGAATTATATAATTCGACTCAAGATTTTATACTTAGTCTGAGGTCTTTTCTGTCGATCAAAATCTAATCTGAAATGTTGTGAAGGCGTAGACCTGTTCTGAGTCTCGAAAAAATTTAAGAAATATTTCAAATATTTTATTATGGATTTATAGCAACAAAAAGTTTATTGTCTTTTATGACTGCTTTCAGGCGATCGCTAAACACCGAAGACTCCAAACGAGTCTTAAGACGTGTCAGAAGGGGAGGTCATGGAGTTGTCGGACCCGTCTATACGTGAGTAGATCTTTATCTCATTATTTATAATAAATCAAAGAATGTTTACTACAAATAACTATTACGCGAAAATTCACTTAAATCAGGGGTCAAAAGAGGGGCGCATTCATTAAACTATGACCAGAATAGAGTTGTTAGCCTTTGAAGCAGTCAATCAGTTTATCTAAAGAAATCTCTTCGCTCTGAATGCAAACCACAAAACTATTCATAAATAGTTTTTAACCCAAATTAATGATTATAAAAATAATTTAATAGATTATTTAGGGGTCACTCCATAATAGAATTAAAGGCAATAAATATTGATTATTATCTCATTTTACTAATAATTTATTCATTTTAAGTGAATTATATGCAATCATTCAAATTCAATGTAAACTTAGGACTAATTTTTTTGGAATTTTAATTCAAACGAAAATTAATTTTGATTTGCAGTTACCAAAAAACTGATCACCATGGCAATTTCAAATGGGGTAATCATTTAGAACTTCTGTTTGACTCATAATTGAATCCGGGATAAAATTGATTTATTTAATAGTTGAGTGAAAATCCTATAAAACATGAGATATCTATTGAAATGTGAAAACCCATTGATTTCTTGCTGTGAAGTCATAACTCCATTCAATACATTATTTTTGACTTAATATCAAAGAAATATGGAATAGAGTTAAACATCGAATAGATTTCAATTTTCTCAAAACCAATACTTTTGTCGATCAATGGATCCAAACGAATGAAAAATTACTAACCATTTGCTGTTTATTAAATTGATTTTATCTCCGGTTCTATTTCTAAATAACAATATTTTTCATAAGAGTCTAATCAACTCTTTTTTTCTCCATTTGAAACCTGCAAAAATAGGGGTCAAACATAATGTTGGCAAACATTTCGGTCACGGAAAGTAGATTTCAATATTAAACATAATTTTGGTTCAAATCTTATTTATAATCCCTTTTTTCTCAAAAATTATTTTTTTATGAAATGTTTCTCGAATTCACTGAGAATTTCAAATATTTTTCTCTTTTTTTCAAATGAAAAGTATTTAAAAACACTATCAAAGAGTAAGCCATAAAAATCTGGTTTTATAGCATTAATCCATTAATCATACCATTTGTGTCCTTCGAAGACAATTAGAAATATTTTTTATATCTTTTTTTTAATGATTTAAATAATATTTTTTTTCAAACATAGAATTCATTTACAAAAAGATAATAATTTAATTGTGTTTTAAAAGGAACTGAATTTCTATGAACTTATTGTTAATTAATTCAAAAAACAATTTCTTCTCCGATAACTCATAGATAGTAATTAACAAAAAGTGTTTAATTCATTTAAAACTAAACTCAATTCTCTTGAACTTCAAAATTATTTACATTTTTTTCTTTATTTTTTAAAGAAAAGAAAAAATATTTTAAACTCTCTGTTATGTAATTTTAATAAATATTAAAGTAATTAAATAATTCATTAAAGTGTTGTTAAACTCGTAATAAATTTGTATTTTTCTATAATAAAACATAAAACAAGAAAACAAAACAAAATTTTAAAATTAATGAATCGCTTTTCAAGAGGTTATTGAGAAAAATGAAAACTACTCTAAACTTCATCTCAAAGTCATTTTTATTGATTTATTTGGAAAATGAGTTTCAAAAACCTCTCCAAAAGAGAGTAAATATCTTTAAGTAGAATAAAGTCTTCTTCTATTCAATAAGTCCTCTGATATTATTCAATGAAAAGATAGAAATATATAATTTACTGAATAATAGTAAGAAAAGTCATGTTTTTCAATATATTCTTTATATAATAAATTCTATTCTTTTAGGAAATGAGTGAAACGTTGTTTGAGTCAAATCTAAATTTGATTTAAAGGCCAAACGAACTGAAAAAAATTTACAAAAAAATAAATTCCTATTAAATCGATAAAAATATTCTCATAATAAGATTAAAAACAAGAACTTTAATATTGATTTCAATTTATATTTAGAACAAGTCTTTGAGACATTTCCCAAATCACTATATTTAAGATATTAATATTAATTTCGTGTTTTTTTATTGTGAAATATTAAGAAATTTAAAACAATATTTTTTATCAAAATCTATTTTTTAAATCTAGTATATTTTATATACTGACCTAATTTATGAATTTCTAAAACTACCCGCCTTACCATTATTCAATTTGACATGATCTTGATAATAACTTAAATAATTTTCTAATAAAAGCATTTCAATTATTAAGTACTTATCGCTATTAATAAAGGCATAACTAATAAAAGTAAGTAAATAAGATATTATACTAATTGTCATTGTTAAGATTCGCACAGGGATTAAATTTTAGACAATAACTACAACTTTTGTCAATCATATCAAAGGACACAATCATATCAAAGACGACATATAATAGATTTTATCCTTTAATGCAATGGAAAGAATTCTAAAAAAGTGATTATATCTAAGAAAAAACAAACAGAAAAACCACTCATTTGTTGGGCCTTTCATTTCATTTACTTTTATTTTGTAAAAAACAATAATTTTAACAAAAATAGAACTGAAAGCGTTCTGATAAGTAGATAATATCATCAAGGTAATCATGGTATCAACAAGAATTTCCAAAGAATACTAAAAGCAATCGATCCATTGGCTGACGGTCTTTGATCCCAGGTTTAACTAAAATGCCCTGGGCTTATATGCTTCAACTATTGATCGTTAGCACTGAATCCCTACAATCACCAGTTTTTCTTAAACAGTTCCCATGACTATCGTTGATTTGATAAATATCTATCAATCTAGCATGTTCATATAAAGTATAGTAAACGAATAACTCAAACAAATAGAATAACAAAAACTAAACACAAAACTAATAAAAGAATACATTAATAAAAGTCGATATTTTGGTCCAATAATCGTATTCTGACCTTAAAATTGTCATAAGATTATTGAAGTTCTCTTTTTTGGGAAATACTCTTTCATTACATTCGGTAACAAACAATATAATGATCTAATAATAATAGCATTAATTCATGAATTATAACAAAAATAATTTGCGTTCAAAAATCAGTCGACCTTCAAATCCAATGCTTTTTAATACTGTCTTCAAAACATATTTAAAGTATAATTTTGTTAATAATTTTGTTTTTGTGTTTCACCTGAGGCTAAGTTTCATAATTAAAAATGATTTGAGGAAAATCTTAAGACTTTTAAAACCCGAACCAAACACTGAATTTAATTAAATCAAAAAGAATTTCTTCTAAAATAAAATATCGATTAATAAAAATGAAGTTTTTTTTATAATAAATATTTTGTCGTCAAATTGTGGTTTCATTCGTGTTCTCATAAATGAATAAATTATAATACATTTAATTGGATTGACTTAAAAACATTACAATTGGAGTGGAAATGCATTAAATCTGTTATTTATTCATAAATATTCATTGCTTTAAATGCAAACTTAACTCTTATTATAAAAGTATGAATTATTAGATAACTTCCAGGAATATAGTGGTCACCAAATCAGAGAACAGAATCAAATTCCATAGCCTTTGGTCTCTGAATACATTACAGACGAGTTATTCAACACATCATTAAAAATAATTATTTGAATCAATCAAAGAGTTTTCAAACCAAACATTTTCTTTATTGAAATATAATTAATAAAAACATCAAAACATTTCCCAAAACACAAACAATCGTTTGAATAAAATTTTGATTTCTTTTATAAAAGTATTCAAAACAATACAATTAACTTATTCTTAAATAATGAAAAAAAATGTATAATTGGCTCAAAAGTGATGAGAGTTTGAAGTAATGAAAACCTTTTTTTACTAAACATTCATAAAAGAGCTCTTCTCGGGTGTCGTCACTTCCAAAACGTGATTTTGTGCTCAAACTTATTTACATTTCAACTAATCCATCAAATTATCCGAACAGTGATATCAAACTACTTAAACCGCCTCCACTACTACTTCCGCCACCCAAACCATATCCGCCACCATAACTACTGCCACCACCCATTCCTCCATATCCTCCCATTCCTCCCATTCCTCCGGAACTGTATGGACTCATATAACTCATACTCTGCATACTGGATGCGCCGTACAGTTGTCTCAAAGTATTGATATCTCCGGGACTCAAATTAGACAAAGGGTCACTACTTCCCCCACCATAAGGATAGGAAGAGGATGAAGGAGATGATGGAGAGCCATACATTCCATAACCACTTGCCATACTTCCTCCACTTGCCATACCTCCCCCGTAAGGACTTCCATAACCTCCATATGGTGATACCTGTGCTTGAGATGAATATGGACTCATACCATAGGGACTCATTGGTTGAGCGTAACCGCCGTATGAATTGGGCATTGGACTCATGTATTGACTGTATTGAGGCTGTGGTTGTGGTGCATATGGTTGTGGCGCCGGGGATGGAGAATAAGGAGGAGGAGGTGGTGGGGGTTGTGCAGGAGTCGACTGTATATTTGAGGCAATGGGTGTTATGGCTGACGAACTATAAGCTCCACTTTGACTATATTGAGGTCCATTAGTCGGTCCATAGCTTTGGTAAGGCATCGATCCATAACCGGGAGGTCCATATCCACTTGGAGGCATTGGGCCATAATTTGGAGCAAAACCCTGACCATACGCTCCATATGTTTGGGGCACTGGAGGGCCCGCCTGTGAGCTCTGTCGGGACATTATAGAAAGTTGAGTGTTTTGGGGCAAATCATAAATAAATAAATATTTTTCGTATAAAATCTGTTTTGAATTTATTTGAATTTCAAATAAATGAAAAAATGTTAGAAAAGTTTTCACTGTTTTGTGTTAATTGGAGTCGGATTTCATGCGAGACTACATTACTTACATAACCGCTACCCATAGAAGAGTAGTCGGACCGACCGCCAGTACCGACGGATAGACTATAAGAGCTCGGGTTATAGTGAGAGGTTGGATGTGTTAATTGATGTGTATCACCCTTTGATCAGAACAAAGCATAACATCCCTAAAGTTCAAGGCTTTGGTGCAGACAAACAATTAATTATAACCAAAGACTTACCGCTGTTTTCATAGAATCTGTGCTATACTTTTTATCGTCAGACCCGGATCTGTCTGTGCTCTTAGCCATGGGATGCGAATGACTACTCAAAGAATATGAATAGCCTCCACTTTCCTGATTGAAATCGAGTTTTGTTTTACCTATAAATTAAAGCCATTAATGTTTCAAATTCTGATTAAAATCAAAAGAAATTTCAGTTTTGTTTAAACGCTTTCATAAAGAAATTTATTGCAATAATTCTTAGAATATATAATGTTTTAGATTTCGGTTTTTAAATAAATTAAAGCATTTTTAGACCCAAAGATTGAAAACTTGAAAATTATATTTTCGAGGATTGCCTTCAAAATAGATTTTCTTTAATAATCAGATAATTTGTAACAAAAATTCAATAAAAAACCTGTCATTGAATTAAAGGAAAATCGAAAAAATCTAAACATTTGAACAGAAAATAGTTTTTACTCAAAGATTAGGAAAAAGTTTTTAATTATTTATCAAAAACTAATAAAATAAATCATTTGTATAAATATGAGCCAAACCCTCGTCTCCGAACTTTTGGTGATAGGAAGGACTGAGTACTCCTAATCCAATTGCAAATTTCGGTGAATTACTTGTGATGGGTATAAACTTTGAATCTTCGGATGAGGACTTTTTGTCGTCTTCTAACGGAAGGGCACCGGTTTGTTGGCCACTAACAAAACAAACTAATACACAATATATGCAAATAAGTGAAGTCAGGGATTGTTTTTCCATTTTATTAATAATTTAAACTTAAGACTCGACTCACAAAAACTGAAGAAAATCTCTAAAACTTAACTAAAAATAGAAAAATAAATTCGAAAAATTGTCACAAAAACTATCATAAAATGTGTACTTTTTTTGTTTGAGTCGGACTCTGACTGAAAGCACAAAACAAATGACCGAATATAACAACTAATGTATGACTTGAGTCCTAAATAATTAGAATAATAAAATGTCTTAAATTAATTCGCTTTTCGCTTATGGAAAGGTGTGTCTCAAGCGGTCAGGTTTAGCTCTAATACATTTACTTTTTTTATGCCGACCGGTCATAATATGGTCACCCAATTTTCACCAGAAGTAACAAAAATGAATAGTTTGTGCGAGTTTTGAATCCATGTCCATCTGGTACGAGAATATGAGATAACAGCACTTATTTATGATAATTCACAGTCGCAAAAGTGTCTACTCTATTAAGCACTTGACCCAATTCTAAGCAATTCTCGTCCGTATCTCTAACTCATTGAGCATAAGAGTTGCCGGACCTGATCTTAAGCCAACTGCAAACCTAACGTTGAAATAACCATAAGAATAGTCTTTACTTCATAAACATAATAGTATGAACTCAACCGTAAACATTGTTTTGCAGTTCTAACAGAAAATGAATTTCGACTCCAATTAAATCATATCTTATGACACTTTTTGTCATTTTCAGAGACGTTCAAAACGGGTGACACGTTTTGACAATTAAAGTACGAAATAACTACAAAATAGCATTAAAATCGAGGGCACAGAATAGAAATTTGGAAAAAATTATCGAATTCTTTTCTCACGAAACATCTCTTGAGCTTAAAATTCTCGAATTCCAACTATAAATCAGTTATAAGCTTCTCATCCAAAGCTATTATTTAGAGGAAACACTAAAAAAGCACCCACCTAACTTAAGAATTTTGTTCCGATACTAATAGAAGAGTACTACTACTGCCCCTCTGACCACCTCTTATTCAGAAAAGTCAGGAAACTTAAAGATTATGACCAAAAAAGAGAGTAAAACATTTTCTAAGTCTAACAACAATTATAATCAACGGCTCTGAAGCCAACGCCCGCTTACACTCAAATATAATAATAATTTATCAAAACTTTTGAATAAAAATCACTTCAAAAGTTAGAAAAAAAAGTTATGAATAAAAAATTGAACAAAAAAAAGTTGTTTCGAAAAACATTAAAAAATGAGTAACTTTTAGAGTTTATTTACATTTTAATGAATATATAACTTATATTTATAATAATTTTTTCAAGTTTTTTCTTATGTCTAATGATTTTTCATTTCATCTCTCATTTCATATAATGTTTTTAACTTAAAAATCATAAAATCTCTTTTCCAGAAAAAAACATAAAAATCATTCTTTAAATTACAATTCATATAATTATATCAATTAATATATAATTGAAAACTACAAACATTACAATATTAAGTGTGAAAAGAGTTATATTTTTTATTTAAATGAGTCGTTAGTAAAGTTTTCTTTATTACACATTTAATTCATTAATTTTTATTTTATTTTACATTAAATTAAGACTTTTTTTTAATGAATTGTATCGAAATCTCTTTAAAATTATAAATAAATTAATATTTGATCAAAAAAAGAGTTAATTATTTAAATACAAATTAAAAGTTTGTCATCGAATCAAATATTAAATCAATTTTTGTTATTTAAAAAACTCTATTTTTTGGTAGATTTTTGTGTTTAGATTTGACGACAATTTTAGTTGAAATTTAATATTCAGTTCGTTATAAAAGAATTGATTACAAGAAGCGGCACTTTAAGGCCCCGAATGTCACACTTTTTCTCATTTGTTTTTATGTCTTTGAAAGGGAGAAGAGTTGACGAGAAATGGAAATCGTCTTAAATAAAGAATTTATGAACAGATTTTTTTGTCTAACAATACATGAGATGTAAAAAACGCATTCAATGGAAGACAAATAATATGAATGAAAGTCAAAGACATATAAACTGTATATAAATTTGTGTTCCGAGAGATTCAATGGATTAGATTATGACAAGTATTACACAATAATGTTTAGGTGTAATCTATTTTCATTTATATCAGAGATGGCCAACAGTGGCCTTTAGTTCTAAATATAGGAAAAGGCTTACTATCAATACATAACTCTCTGTAGATATTGATTAGAATTTCAGCCTTTTTTGTGAGGAATTCCACTCAAATCGAGATAAACTCAATGGAAATATTGCTTTATTGGGGAATGAATTTAGCTTTAATTTCAGGTCAAATGCATCCGTTGCTATGACTAAAAGATGCCAGGGTAATATATAATAGTGAGCGATTGGCCATCTCTGATAGTGTTGTGCCGATTTCCATGAAATTTAGCGATCGAAGAATGAAAAGAGTTTTTTGTGTGAAAATTACAAAACATTTTCTAATTTATATATACTTTAAAATACGGTATAAAAAGGAACAATTGATTTGTTAGACAAACAGTTCTTTTAGTGGAATATAAGTTATAGACAAAGAGTATAACAACGAATGTATTAATAATTAATTAGTCTTTTGATGTGTGAATGAAAAAAGAGAATCAATGTTTGGTTTTATTTGTTTTACTAACAATTTCTTTGACATATATTTCGTGCAGAAATTCTTCTGAAAGGAATGTATTATTCAATTGAAACCATTTATTATTTTCTTTCGATCGGTTTTTATAAAAACATATCAAATGATTACAATTATTATGAATACAATCAAATGTTTTTTACAATTTGTTATTAAGTTTGGACTAAAAAAACTTGATTTTTGTGACATCAGTGCAAAAGACAAATATCAATACATTGATTGATAGCCAGAGTGAGAGCACCGGCAAAGAGAAAAATATCTATAATTGTGGTCACCGTTCAGGCACTCAATCGTTAACTTTCTTCAAAAAACCTAACCTTTTCTTATTTCAAAAAAATAAACAAAAAAACATTTCATTTAAAATACTTTTGACTAAAAGCTGTCATAAATCTATTTTTAGATAATATTTTTATAATAAACTGAATTTTATTAAAATAGCACTCAATAGAAATGAAATCATTTCAAAATTCAAAACTTTATGAACTCAGAAAAAGTATACAATAAATTAAAAAAAATTGGATGACTTTTTTACACCTAATTTACTGAAAAAAATAGCACCTTTCAAATGCTATTCTCATTACAATAGATTCATATAAATCACAAAAACATTGATTTATGAATCAATCGATAGACTCAACGATTTATAATATTCTTCAATAGTTTTCTCTCAATTTCTTCATTGAATTCTTAAGACCTAATAATTTGTTTCTTTTCTAAAATAATATCTGAAAAATTGCACAAAAAATCTCTTATAATATAAAACTGCAAAAAACTTAATTTCAAAATACTTTCAAATAAAGTGATAGAAAGTCAGACTTAGAAAAAAAGAGCTTAAATTTTATGCTTTTTGTGGCACTGATTATGAGTTCGAAGAAAAAAAAATAAAAAAAATTACATTACATTCAATCCTATATATAAGACATTAGATTTCATCAAAAGAATGTCGTTTTATCTTCACTTCCATTCATTTAAAATGTCATTTAAATCAATAAAAGTATTAAAAAGAGTCGAATCGAAATATTCATCGCTTGTTTCAGATGAGAAAAATCACAGCAATAATAATAATAATAATAAAAATAATAATAATATAATAATAATAATAATTATCAAAAAATTAATCATATTTTATAGAACTAGAAAATGGATTAATTTGACAAACAATTAATCAAATGCGGCGATGCGTACGACACAAGTAGTCGCCACACATCTGGTGGGGGACTGACAGCTCACGACTCTGACTCTCCAGTCATAATTTGCTGGACCTGTTCCAGTTTCCAGGCCAATTTGTTTTTGCGTGAAAACTCGTCCTCTTCTAACGTCTGCATTAACTGTTAATTTAAGCACAAATACATTAAATTATAATTTTAATAATCGTTTAGAAGACATTTGAATAATTTTTTTTTAAATTTGGTGAATTTGTGACAAACACTTGAATTCATTGCCACAAAAAAAACAAATTAAACACAATTAGTAATGAAATAGAAAAATGAGAGAAATGTCTCCATTTATTGCAATTAAATGCAAATTTAAACCGATTTTATATATGACTAAAATTTTGTGTTAAATATTTGTGTTGTTTAGAAATAGCGGACAATCATTACCTGATCATTATATTTGATGGCATAACTGTAGAGCTCATAGAGGGCCACATTTGTATTGTATTCGTGGGCGTGTTGCTAATGGACAGACAGGACAGACATCATTAATAAATACTGTTTTTCAAACAAAAATATATTCCAAACAAAGAATTTGAAATAAGAGATGAATATCAATGAGTCGACAGACTATTAATCAAAATTAATGAATGCGCGGACACATACCCGAGACTCCTCTGCGAGCATTGCGTTCATGTCCTGATCACTGATGGCGGGCATAAGTTTGATGTCTTGATAGTACCTCTCAACCCAATCTTTATAAATTGGAATGTCTTTGGCGTACAATAATTTACTACTGGGAGAGTCTTTGCCTAATCTATGGTCAGATGTAGAACAGGCGTCCATAAAAGTCTGCGCCACAACTGACAGACACGAGTCGACAATATTTGATTTGTTTATGTCGAACACAAAATTGGGGTTTTTTATGAGATTAACCCAAAACCTGAGCGGCAAACTGTTTGACTTCCAGGTGTGCACAACCTCTGAGTCAGTGATGCCGTGCTGGAGAGCCTGGTCGTCCAAAAAGTCGAACATATATTTGATGGCGAGCGGCAGCGCTGAGCCGCGATGTGCTGTACTGAAGATCGTCTCGAAAAGATCGTCGACGAACTTTTGAAGAGTGCCTTTTGTGGCTAAAAGTCGTGTCAAATATATTTCGGACACCATTTTATTTCCTCTGTCCCCTTCTTTATGGTCGTTGTCGTGATGTTTGACTAAATGCCAATATTTGTAACCATTTTCTAAGTCGTGATTTAAAGGAGAAGTGGCCCGACTTAGTGGCGGAGACGAGGCTTTATTGAAACCAAAGTTTAATGTCTCGTATTTATGGGATTTATCCATCTTTTCAGAGATCAGAGAAATGTTATACATTGAACTCTGTTTAGGCACTAATGTTAACGACGCCCCGTCTGAGCACTTATAGTGGGCCAAAGTATTCATTCGTCTCCATTCGCCCTCTATTTTGCTGGTCTGGTCCTCGTCAGATAAAATCAGTCGTCCGGACTGACCGGTCCTCCACTCTAAGTCCAGGTCTTCTTTTGTAGGCCGCTGTGAATATGAAATACTGCGGTAAATGGCGTCCAATGATTTCTCTTTGATCTGACTAATAGTATCGCAATCCAGTACTTTGACGGGTGTCTCCATATTATCCGCTTGAAGTAATTGATCCAATCCCGACATATAAGCCGTTTGTGGAGACATCGAAACAAATACTGTTATTGTTTTGTACTCTATTTGTTGTCGAATTAGTTTCTCTTCTGATAATGAATATCGAGCTTCAGATGTGATGGAATCGACCGGTCCCTTATCGACCTGATGTTTGATCGCACGGTAGAGGAGAAAGAGTGGATCTCCGGCGCATTCTTTCAAAAATTTATATAATAAGAATGTAAACCACGAACTCAGCATTTTTTCGGCCACAGATTCAGTTCGACGTAAGAGTAATTTCGGATGACTTTTGCCTTCAATACATCTTTCAATTAAATCGGCCAAAAGTGTCTTCAGAATATCTGTACAGTATTCCATTTTTCCCTGAAGTGTAACCATTATAAGGGACGCGACATTCACTCTGTCTCTCATTGAAAAGTATCGGTTCGACTCAAGAGTTCGGATGAATAGCAGCAAAAAAGTTTTATTCATAACTAATTGTCCGAAATATCGAAGACCTTTTTCAATGCAAATCCTTTTCGACGGATCGATCTGCATATCTCTCAGCACCGGATGGTCTTCAGAATTGGGAAACAACACTTTCATGGTATACATGCGATAATCGAGGAATGGAATGCCTCCAATAGTTAAATCGCCCGTTAGATCAGTCATTTCTGTTTGAAGTTCAGCGAACGCCTCTTTGCACTCTGAGGCTACTCTCAACTCGAGGACATCCATCTGTTCTTGCATTGTCTTAAGAACACGACTGCTTTCCGTTGATTTACGGCGATATAAGATCAGAATAAAGACGACGATTAGGAACAAAATACAAATGCCAACAATGACTACAATGAGGACGTGTTGATGAATAGCTGGGGGTCCCTCTCCTATTTGGTCGTAACTTAATTTACCGATAGTGTAGTTCAGTTTTCCGCCAACACTCACTATTACAACGGGGATGTTTTCCCCTTCAATGGCGGGTAAGGGTTGAGTTGTTGGGGGTCGACATGTCAGTTGCAAACGAGATAGAGATGTGACATTACACGTACCGCTTCCGATCCAAACGGTAACATCTGATTCTTGTGAGGCTCCGTCTAAAAACTTTCCGTTTACTGTTAGATATTCGCTGCGATAGTATTTAATTCTGTTCTCTTCATTAAAAGGATGATAGACTGGATTTCGATACATTCGGAATTTGGAGAACGGGTTATACTTTCTTGAGCTCAGACCCATCACAGACTTGACATTATCCATTAGAAAACCCCAATCGAGTTCAACAAAATCTCGATCTTCAAAGAACTCTTGTTCCTTTTCAGTAGTCATCGGAACAGTAGGACTCTCGCACTTCATTTCAACGGCTGAAATACTGGTACAGTTACTCGTGAAGAATTCTCCGTCCACTTCGACGTACATCATTGGCTTTTGTATTATATTCAAGTGCTCCCCTTTCACAGAAATGGTAATTCCACCGGCAGGTATGCCCCTGGCTTCACCCCTATTACCGCCGGAACCGGACTCAACAGAATTGATTCGGGGGTCTTCAACATATAAATAGCTGTAATATTCGAAGAGTCGGAGCCCATTATCGAACTTAACCCTCACTTTTTCTTCTCCGGGCATATGTCGAGCACTTGTAATACATTCGGCGAAGTTAACTGTCCTTCGCGTCACATTACAGGGAAGACTTCCTAAAAATGCTTCAGCTTTAGAGCCGGCGTCCATATGAAGGCCTTCAATTGAAAGACGAGTTCCGCCAGAAGTGGGCCCTTTAGAGGGCGATATCGTTAGGATTTTAGGATTAACAAAACTGTAGGAGTCTTTGGATTTGGCGATGTAGTCATTGAGCACTTTTACTATTATGGGTCCAGAAATTGATCCGAGCTGTGCTTGGTGACCTGTAGTCAGGTTACGTGGACTCTGCACTACGCACTTAATTCTGGCAGTTTTCACGTAATCTTCGCGATGAGGATTACAACTGACGACACCCATTGTATGTCCGTTTGCTTCGTGAGCGATACCAACACCGGTAGCGATGTCTTCGAAAGTTCGGCCCAAATTGATTCCTTCGATGGTGACATTAGTGCCGCCCTCCCAGGGGCCAGACTTCGGGTAAAAGTCCAATATTTTAGGGTCCGGACAAGTTTGCTGTCTGTTGAGCCACATTGTGTTGTGATGTCTGCACTGTTCCTGAACCTGACACGAGTCTGTGTCCTGACACCAACCGCATGAATATTTCTCAGGTAATTCCAGACAGAAACCACAATTAGGTGCCATTCCCTGACACCGATATATCAGAACTGCAAACGAAATCATATTAAATGAATGACATATGAGTAAAGAGTCATACCGTGAATGTTTTCCGGATTGTCGAGTGGTTTACTCCCGTCCCAAATAACGGCAAAAAGTGAACTAATATTTGGCTGATTCCCGATATAAGAGAACTCAAGACTCTCGCAATAGATGGTGTCTCCCAAGAGTTGTGCGTTGACCTGTTTGACTCGTCCCTCAATATTGAACTGACACACGAAACGGGTCGACACAATAAACTGAGGAATGTTATCGACCTTGACTTGAATGCGTTTGGATATACCGCTCGGAACCAACACTTTTGGGGCGAATAATAGAGTATAAGAATAAGTAATAAATAATATAAATGTTTGATAAAGACTTTTGTTGTATTCGTTTGCCTGACTCGCGATAAGGATCGGCTCAACATAAAGCACTCTTACCTTCTGTTGTTCCGCCCGCTGTGGCGTTAATGCGAGGGCAAAACCCTGGGCCCGACCGAATGCTGGGCCCCACAGAGGAAACGCCAGTGACTAAGATATCATTGCGGCAGTTCTCGCCCGTGTCATGAGTGCACCTGTGGCCGCCCACACACCAATCGCAAGGGAAAGGACTGGACACGCAAGCCGTACAACTCTGGTACGAACTGCAGTCATAGAACGTGAAGTTTGTGGCCACAAAGTCGGGCCCCACTTTCATGCGTACCGACAGTTTGGCAGTGAAATGATCTGTGAATTTAATGAATTGCATTAATGATTGAATCAAATAAATTATATCTCGATTTTCATTAAACATTTGATGATAAATATTGAGTGGAAGTCTGTCCCCAACACAAACTCATACGACATGAGATCTGTGATGATAATAGCTATTGAATTGGGATATGGTTTGGGCGTCAGTACTTACTATAATCATATTAATGGCTATTCATCTGATATATGATTGCAATGAAAAATATTTCGTGAATTACAGCTAATAATTAAAGACAGGACAGACACCGGTCCTCACGTACTAAATGTCACATTTCTGGTCAGTTACCGGTAATGGTTGGGTCGCGTTAAAGGGCCCACACAATGCCTTAATTTTAATTTTCACGCTCAGAATGAATACTAATGAGAAGGGGATGTGCGGAAAGGGAGTACAAACCAGTAAAGGTATGCATGCATTGAATTTTCAGTCCAACAAATATGCAAATGTTATACAGGTTTAAACACAAACTCCCAGTCATAAAACACAAATGCTTTGCATCAAAAAGAGGTAGTCTTTGGCTCTTGTATTTTAAAAGCCTTTTTTGGTTATAATATTAAAAAAAATTGATTCCAAGACATATTTCTAAAGGCATTCCGTGATAACAGTCAACAAAAATAATAAAAGACAAGAAATAAAATCAAAATGAAATTCTTTTATAGCCGTAAATCGCATCAAAATATATGCCTCTATTTTATATGTGTTTCGATCCATGAATAGCCAAAAGCATTAAAGTCTCAAAACATACCAAATATTTTTAATAATAAAATACTTTATTCGCTTAATTGCACGAAAAGAACAAACAATTCTTTAAACTGTTGTTTGCCTTTTATTTAACACATATTTTGGTTTTAAAATTAAAAATAATTTGCAATTAAGGGAAAGCACCTGTTCTTTGCTCTTGAAACCCAACTTCTTTCGTGTTTATTCAATACTAAATAATATGTGTTCACTAATTAAGAGAAAGCATTCTTTTTCCCATTTTTCTAATCAATATTTATTGTGAAATAAAACCCAAAACTATCCAAAAGAAATCAATGAATTCCTAAAAACAAAAATAAGTTATTTAGTTATCGATACCAAAAGTAGATATAAGTGAAAAAAATGAAAAATAATGGAAAACATAATTGAGATTTACATTCATTTAAGAGTCAATAAAATAGTAGACATAACGTATGAATATATCCTCTTTTTAGGGAACAAATAATACCGACTAATACTGGAGTAATAAAACTAAAACATCCAAAAAATTGAGTGAAAAGTATTATTTTATTGTAATAATAAAAAAAGTGCACTAATAGTAATACCATCAATGGGTTTGCTTTGAGAGGCAGAGCATTCGCTGGCAAACTAAAAGGGAGAGCACTGACATGTCGTAGTGTTTATTAGTCTCTGAAGAGAAATAATGGTCGACAATACACTTACGCTGTCCGGGAGATATTGGAGGTAATGAGTCTGTTGGCGGTGTCGGACAACTAACACCATTTGCGGAACGGCTGGCATTTGTTATTTGAGTCTTGGCAGCCGCTGTGAACGCACAGAAGAAGTTGCCGTCCAGTACTGGCAGATTATCGATCACTAGACTCAGCTATTAATATAAATTAAGACCAAATAAGCGATGGATATAATGACAGACAAAGAATGAGAAAAAGAAGAAGAAAAGAGATGACACAATCGCTAACTATTCAGAAACAAAAGGAGAGAATAAAAAATAATTGTCTGCCAATAGATCTGATGTCTATCGGAGACAATACTTACAGTTCTAGCAGTCGTGCGCTGTATTTGTGGCGGATGGACGTGAGTAATGGTCGTACACTTTCCGCTTTTGTAGGACAGCCAATAGAGTGGGTCCTGAGCTGCTTCAGCACAATCACTTCTTAATGAGCACTTGTTCTCCAAAGAACACCATCCACAGTATGGATCTCTAGCACCCAGACATTCGGTGCACGTGCGGTATTGTTGACACTCCTGTACCTTCACTAAAGTCACTCTTCTGGTGGTCATTACGTATAAATAGTTTTTGTTATTAAGTTCTACGCAATACATGTCCGGATTGACAGCATTTCCTTCCTCTATAGCCATGTCGGAGAACTCGAATGCACTGAGACTGGACTCGACCACTGCCTGTAATCGTCAGATCAAATACAAGAGTATTAAATGAGGAGTCAATGGAATGAGTGGAGAGAAGGTATACAACATAGAAATCAAGATAAATGAAACCCCAAAAAACTAAGGCTAAGGACTCAACACTCAATATATTGGGGTTTCACTACAATCTCACATCTCTTTACAAGAATATAATACAGAAAAAAATCACTACAATAGAGATGGAGTGAAAACTTCAGATATACTTTTTTTGCTGTTATTTTCTCACATCACAAGACTATTATCTTTTTTAATAAAAGACTTCGAGAATGAAATACAACGACTCATTCAATACATTCTTATGGCAAACATTGCATTTGAGAGAAAATTAAGCCAACAATTGATATAAAAGGAGTAGTGATGATACGGAAGAATAAAATAACCGAAAATATACTCGAAAACGCTTTTAAGATTCGGGAAACGAAAATGAAAGCAAAATAAAAAAAGATTTTTCTCAAACAATTCACACAAAAATACTGTTAAACGAGTTTTATGTGATTTTTCTCACTTTTCCATCAAAAGAGATAAATCAAATTCAAGAGAAAAAAAACTTCAAAAACCTATTCATAGATAAAATACATTTTAATTATCAATTGAGAGTCGAGTCAGAGAAAAGTCAATTCAAATGAATTACTGCGGAAACTAAGAACTCAATTTCCATGTGTTTGAAAAATTGCTAATTGAAATGAATTGAATACCGTTTCCATTGAAAAAAATAAACTGAGAGAAAAAGCCAAAAGAAAAATTGCGTGACTCTAATACGGGGCTCACAATGAAAAATACCACAAAAAACTATAATAGATTAGAATATTATTTAATTTTGTAGCCGCGGTTAAGGATCTAATGATTGTATTCTAATATTTAACGCATTTTAACACGAAATACAAACTTAAGAGTAAGAGAAGTGAGAGAAGAAGAGCCAACACATAGTCTTAACGCCTTTAAGAACTGTATAATAGTTTAGTTAAATAGTTTGGCTGCAAATGTATTGGCATTAACTGATATTATCGCACAAACCGTACGACAAGCCATTCATCAATCATCTTGACTTATGATAGACTTAACACAACTGATTCTATTGACCTAACATTAAATTCAAATTTTCAACACAAAAATCAATGCTTTCAAAGATAAATAAGAAGAAAAACATTTCATTTTAATAAACAATTTTTCTTTTATTAATTAAATTTCAAAATTCTGAGAATAATATGTTTTGGAAAAATCAGTGCAAAGAAAAGCAATATTTAAGTCTAATATTTCGTGCTTTGGATCCATTGATTTTTCTAACCGTAATTAAGAGTAAAAACAAAATGAATGAAAACAGAATGAGCACAGAATAAGCACATCATCAGAAGGGAAAGACTAATGTCTTCTATTAGATTTAATGTGTCTGCTATTCACCTGCAATGACATCACGAGAGGAGACAATGATGTCTAATATCTCTAATATTTGACATAAGAAACAGACATTAAGCGAAGCCCGCCATCAAAATTGATGGAAATGACAGAGCACTGCAATAGCACTGGTTTTAAGGCGAGGAGAGAGCGCTCTGATTACAGAGTAATCTACAAATTGAAAAATTAGACCCAAATATAGGAATAATTTTAAAGTCGGCGCAAATATATTCGCCAATTAATCAATAAATTTAAAACGAGTGGAACTCAAACAGAATCTGATGCCTCACAACCCATACATTCAGACAAGAGATCAGAATTCATTTACTCGCAGTAATTTTTAACGAAGAGAAGGGGGACGAGCGCTCTGGGAAAACATAGAGAGATAGAGAGGGAGGGAGAGAGAGAGAGAGAGAGAGAGAGAGAGAGAGAGAGAGAGAGAGAGAGAGAGAGAGAGAGCACAAAGAGAGATGTGCACAAATGAGACAATTACTAAACGTAAAGTAATATTATCAGTGCTTTTAGTGGAGAAATCAGTGGCATAACTGGCATTACAGGCATATTGCATGTGATAAGCGCTCAACCGAAACACTAAATCTAAAGGACTGTTCACTACAGTCACAACTCTAACTTCAAACTCGAAACCCGAAAAAGCATATAAAACAGTTCTAAAAATGGTTAGCAATGGTTGGTCTCTATGGAAACACTACTATTCAAACCTAACACTAGAAGCCAGTGTTCAATACACTCATCTCTAACTCCAAATAATTCTGTGCAGAAAAGTTCAATTCGTAGCCAAAACTGTGAACAACTAAAAGGAAAAAGAATTTTTTGGTTATGTATTCGTTGAGCCGGTCTTCCAGTGAATCGACTCATCCACCACTTGTTGCCATTGAAACACTACCGAAGCCAATGACAACAGACACGAGAAGAGGGGAGAACCAAATATAGCAATAGTAAAGCCGTTGTCAATCTTTACTACACCCGAAAGACATACAAAACTCTACGAATATTATATTTATATAAAACTCGACATTTGTTGAGCTTCTCATTCGATAAGAGAAGACCCCAACAAAAGATAACATTAACTCCAAAAATATTATTTCATCGGATGAGAGGACAGGAATCAAAAGTACACAAAAGCCCAAAAATAAAATCGATTTTTATATTTAGATTCGAGCAAATATTGCCACAAAAATAACAACTTTTATGTTTTCACTAAAAAATTCTTAATAAATAAAAATTCAAACCAAAGCTATTCAGACAACAAAACAGAAGTCAGACATTGTTTGATAACATTGATTGAGTGCATAATGTCTTGAGAGGGAAGAGAGGGAACCGTAAGAGAGACAGAAGAGCATCAAATTTAGGCGAACTTAAAGACTTCAACAAATTTTACTCGAATTAGTTTAATCAGCCGTACGTTTGCAGACGTGAGCGAATAAAAACCAGTACTACCAGAAACCAAGTCAGTATCGATCGGCGCACAGGTTTGTCGATCTCATATATTGCATATATCCCTACCACCGAAAACATATATAGAAAGAGCTGTTCACTAATTCCTGAGCTGACACAACCGCTGTTGAAGAGTCAGCATTTGTTCATAATATGACTGATATTTTCTTTTGAAGTCCACACAAACATATTATACAATAATAACAAATTCAGAACAATAGCCAATATATGACACAAGAGTGCAGAAGAGCGGTAAGTATTGCATTAACTGCTAATTTCATTCAAATAGACAGTAAATCCAATAAACGATATATTGATTTATCATTTCCCCTAAAAAAAAGGTCCTTTCAATTCGTTTATTGTGTACTGCTTTCTATCTTATATTTTGATGGGCTTTCCGTTTGAGTCCGACAGACATTCCATTCAAAGTGAGAGACAGAGAAGAAAAGTCTTTTATCTCAGTCTTAGAGATGTGTTGAATGATTAAACAGAAAGACTAATATAAGTCAATAAAATACAGAATGAAAACAAATCTGGAAATCTGTTGCATTAGAGACCATTCGTCGGATCCGCTCCTCTGTTTGAGGTGTTATACGAGTAGTTCATAGGAAGAGAGAGAAGGAGAGAGAAGTCTGAAAGAGAGTCAAATATATGTTTGATTGCATTCTCTCAACTAATCCAAACTTATGAACTCAGAGACAGAGATGTTTATTAAGTTGTGTTTTGGGCCAATATTTAACTTCAACTCAAAATAAGTAAACGATTGCAAAGATATCAGAGGGAAAGGGAGGGAATGAATAAAGAAGAAAAACTAAATCCCAAAAGCGATCCCAATCCCAGAGGTGTCACATTTCATCATTTGTCAGTCAGTGCAGAGCAGACTAACTGCAAACCTATTTTCACAAATCTATATCATTACCGAAGAAAAAGAAAACTTCATTTACGGGGAAGTCATCGGATAGAGTCGACATCACTCTGACTAATAAATACAATTAATTTTTGGGAAATTCAATCGATGGACACAAACACACAAAACAGACGCAAATTGAATCACAAAAAATACGAAATGGAATTTACATCGATTTTCAGTTCAAACCTCTTATTTAATTTGTGTAACAAAATAACAAAATGTTAACAAAAAAATTGTCACAATTTTATCTCGAGTACTATCGGTAAATAACAAGCAAATCAATGAGAAGTATTTTATCAAAATCTCGAATAATCACAATTTGTATGCGAAGGTGCGGAATATGGGGGGAAAGTAGGGGAGAGGCGGTGGCCAACAATGAAATATTTACGGCATTTGTTATGTCATATTTGCTAATAAAATAAAACAAATTATTTGCATATAAAATGAATTTAGAATATTCTAAGCGAAGTTCATTTTCATGAATAATATCATGCAAAAATAACTAATTTTTCATAACAAACAAACACTCTTATAAAGAGACTAAACAAATACTGAAAAGAATTTAAATTCAAAAACAATATTATTGTTTGAATAATAAGCACTAATATATTGAATACATTGAATACTAAGAATGAATTGAATTTTATAAAAGTTTCACGAATTTTATCCAAAAAAATAATCATTAATTAATCAAAAGAACGAAGAATTTATTACATTTAGAGATCAATTGCAGAAACCAGAGGATGAAAAAAACAAATTAAAACCTAAAATCATTAATCTTTCACTAATATGAGAGCCAATGACCAAAATATTAATAACATCTCTAATAATAATATCATATTTTTGCGGTCAAACATCGCTTTCATTTCATTCCTGAGAATCAGATAATCATTTATGTCTTGAATATAGATTTTGACACAAAACAAGAATAATTGGACTCGAATTGCGGCGAAAACGTTATTTTAGATAAAGAACTTATTTACTCAGTGAGAGAGTCATT
>JAQIXI010000042.1:0-45910 GCA_034700165.1 Galumnidae sp. Gr-Ori-00277 | reverse complement strand
AAGGTGTTACATGAATAGGGTTTTGAGGCCGTTATGCCGGTGGTAATAGGGTTTTCTTTAGGGTCCTACTTTCAGTGTAACGACTGATTTTAAGAGTTTGCAAATGACTGGAATTTTCTTAATATTTCAAAGACTTGAGTTAATCGATATCTCTATTCTGTTAATCACTTCTACTGCAGTGCTTTTCACACAGAATAAGTATTTTCCTTTCGGATGAACTCAGAATAAATGGAAATTAATTTATGGCTCAACTGTTTGTCACTTACATTACATATTAAGAAATAGAATCAAAAAGAAATTCAAACCATATTTACATAATATTAATAAAATTACCATCATACTTTATCAAAATATACAAGTTGCTTAATCTCATTTATAAATTAATTGTTTGAATCAAATGATTCTCTCATTTAATTAAATTAAGAATATTTTAAAATAAAGAAAAGGCCATAAAAATGTTGTTTTCATTCAAATCAGTAAAAATGATTGAAAACAACTCTGATTTAGTGCTGATTTGAAGCCTTTTTTTCGCTGTTTTTTATTTTTTAAGAAATATTCTAAAGAGTTGTTTGAGTGAACAAAAAAAATCTCAACAAATAAGAGGTTTTATATCAAATTTGTTTTCAATGTTTTGAAAAAAGAGTGCCTTTTTTGAAGTTCTGTCACTTCATATAATGATATCTCAGAAAATCAGTAAATAGTTATCGTTATATAAATAATAGGAATATATTTGTCATCATTTAGTTTATTGGACTTCAACTGAAGTCAAAGAATCTCAGAATTATTTGTAAAGAAAAAGATAAGAAAAAATTGAAATTAATGTTCAGTCACTGGTTTTGCTTCAATAACTTTCGCCTAAATTTAAGTATAAAAAGAAAATTGAATTTTGTTGACAAAAACAAAAGTCGAGATAACCATTAAATAAGTTATTATTTGCTTTTTATTCCTAATTTGTTTTACTTCTTATATGACAAGAAATGATTAAAACAAGAGTTTATTTATTTCTTGGTATTAATTAAAAAGAGTAGGAATTATGTCAACAGTTCTTGAAAATAAAAGTCAATAAAAGTTGTTTGTATGACATCTATAATAAAGTTAAGTAAGAAATTCCACTCATTTCTTAAATGACGAATAGAAGCGACGAAAGAATTTTTGGCGCATAAAATGCAATAGACTTAAAGGCACCGAATCTGACAAATATGACATTAATATCAATAAATTGTAACTTCAATCCAATTGAGTACAATGTCTTTCAATGAACGAGTGATGGAGTGAACGAGTCATCACAGAATCGTGAGATGTCTACAGGAGTTTTGAGACACAGACACAGACTCTCTGCTTATACATAGCTGTATATCTCTATATATATTTGTATGTAATTCAGCGAATAAAAAGTGTTGGCCTTCTGTTGTCTGCACACACTATCGATTCGCCGAATGAAAATCTGGTGCCTCCGCTTTCAATCTTTATTCCGACTTTTTTTTAATAGAGAACCAAACTTTAAGAATATGAATGTCTTCAAACACTCAACCATTTGTTTGTTGAATATATGAGACGACAAAACAATACATAACTAAAGAATATCATACGTTCCTTAAAAGTGTTGTTATAATGAAGTGACAATTCATTGTTCTTTTGAAGACAATCACTAATATATTCTTACAACAAATGGTAAGAATTCTTAATATTATGAGAAATATTTTTTGCTCGAATATCTATTTTCATATCTTGTAATTGTTTTTCGTGATTATTATCAGTGGAAGTTTGTGTCACTTTTTTGTCATTTCTCATTATTAACTCAAAGTAAATGATAGGTTCGCTGGGAATTCATTTATTTAAAGAGTTTGGCACTGAATTTCATTTGTAGTTGTGGTCAAAACTGATGCCTACAATAGAAGTTCTCTATAAGATTTAGGAAATATTTATTAAACTGTCATTCGTTTTGCCACAAATATTGATTGACGTAAACTCCTTTTATAAACATTATTATTACTATTATTGAAGAAATTCTCGTATTTCTCAATACTTTTTATAAAATACCAAAAGATAAGTCTCAAAACACTATTCTTGGATTTACAAAAGTATTCAAAAGAAAAATCATTAAAATTTACCAGGCTAAATATATTCTATTTACTACATTTTCATAGAATATTATCGACGTTCTTATAAATAATCATATTTTCAAAGCGAGAGAGAGAGAGAGAGCGAGAGAGAGAGAGAGAGAGAGAGAGAGAGAGAGAGAGAGAGAGAGAGAGAGAGAGAGAGTAGTAAAAGACTAGAATCTCCTTTGCTTTCACTCTCATTGATTGTGTAATTCTTATATTAATTGAAATAAAATGAATTATATTATATTATAGTGAGATTTAACGGCTTTCAGTAGATTATAGGGTAAATATAAGGCCTAATATAATGTTCTCATTCTTATAATTGGATTCGTTTTTTGTAATTAATTTCTAAATATTTGGAAAATCTTTTCCGTAAATAAAGAAAATTTAAAAATCATTCAACGATTTAGTGTTAGAACAGAAACAGAACTCAATTTATTTTAATGTATTCAACATAATTGCGAAAAAAGTGAAGAATATTATGTTTAATGAGAAAAGAACTCTTATTCCTTAAGACGTTAGGACTGGAGATGTACTCAGAATAAGAGCACAGTTAAAGTCGCCAACAAAATAGAATTTCAAGTTTATGTCAGAAAAGGAAAGCTCTGAAAAATGAATTTCTCGACAATTTATCTAAAAGTGTAGTCTTTGGAGAGAAATTAGAGCGAATAATACAAATCGATTTTATAATTAAAACCATTGACTTATTTCTGTCTCATTAGTCATGACTTTTCTTAATATTAATGACTCTAAACAACAAATTAATCAAAATCACTACCAATTTATACGAATCTACTTTTCATTTGCTTTTTGTCACTTAATTTTGTTTAATTAAAATAAATATTTATAGTATTTGAAGTTTAGAGCAAATTATCAATAAATGTGTGTTCACTCATTGAGTTTTTCAAACTCTACTCAAAATAAATGAAATTTTATTAGAATTCAAAAACTATTAAAAATATTTTGTTTAAAATTATATTTAATTACATTTTAATTATTGCAAAATATGTGTTCAAATTAAGTTTTTTTTAAATAGCCATGCTAATGCCAATTATATTCCGAATTCTAGCTTTAAAATTTGACAAACTTGGAACTAATTAGGGTTTAACTATAATATAAATGAATTGACTTTGAATTTGCAAATGAAATGATTTCTCTCATCGAAAATAGAGTTATTTATAATGAAATGGTTTAGAGATGAGGTTTTGTGTCATTTTATGTATGAATTCAAACGGAATAAGTGCTTAAATTGAGAGTAAGGCCTAATTTGTTGCAAGTTTGTCAAATTTTGAAGCCAGAATTAGGAATTTAATTATAATTTACATGGTCATTTCATAATTTTAATTTTACAATATATTTACAAACAAATTTTATTAGCAAGATCAAAATTTTATTTATAGAAATCAATTGCTAGCTAACAACGAACTGGAGCTGAATAAGAATAGAAAAGATAAGAAACAAAATGTTTAAGTTCTTATTCAAACAAATTGAGGGTTAAATCGATATTTTAAAAAAATTAGTAAAAATATAAAAATTGATTTCATTTAATAAGAGATCTTTCAATTGAGATAAACATAAATAAGAGATGAAAGAGTTTTCTTCAAAACATGAATACGAATGACAAGAGTTTTGTTTTTGTTATTCAAAACGTTTTTAGTCATTGAATGAAATAAATTGTTTGAAAACTATATTTGTATGAATCGATCGAAGTTTAAAAAACAAATGGATTTCTCAGCAAATGTTTTCTTTAAATCAAAAGAACTGAAATAATTTCCTTAAAATCTTCAGTAAAAAAATACCTAATATTCCGCTTATTTTAACGAAATATCAAAAGACTAAAAATTAGTTGAAATCAAAAATATATATAAAAACTATAAAATTTGAAAAATAAACTAATTTTATCTCTAAATTCTTGTTCTAAACTCACTTTAAAAACAAATAACAGAATAAGAATAATATATATATAAAAATTCTTATTAATTCCACTGACATTCTCTCTCTCTCTCTCTCTCTCTCTCTCTCTCTCTCCCTCCCTCTCTCTCTCCCCCTCTCCCTCTCCCACTTACTCACTCAATCTCTCTATCCATCTCTTCATCTCTGGCTTTACTCACTTTCATTAAGAAATGTATGTTTGGAAATGTTTGGTCTGAAACATCTAAAAAATTTATATATAATTTATTTGCAATTCATTTAAAATGAAATATAAATAGTATTAAATTAATAGAAATTGAGCCCTAATTCTTGTTTTGCTTTAATTTTCAAATGAAATTATAGTTTAAAGTTAAGTCAAATCAATAGATTTCTATGAAAAAGGAAAGACTTGTTTTGTGAATAACTTCATTTGTTTGGAGTCAATTGAATGGTTTTCTTTTCATGGAATGATATTATAAAAGGATGAAAAAAAAATGGTGAAAGCAAATGATAACATTTCAATTCCCAAGAAATATCAAAGCGATGCCCTATTTTTCATCTCAAAAAAAAGTTTCCAATTTTTCGACTGTTTATCCCGAAAGGAATGTTAGAGTTTGCAAACAATAATTGCTAACACTATTCATATCACAATATATGATCTTCTTTTTGAAAATTACAAAAATTTCATTTTTGTTGCTTTCAGTAACCGTTTTATACAAATTCATATATAATTTGTATATTTTATATCCTTTTGAAGGCACAGATCATTAGATAATAAACAAAAACTGTTTGTATAAAACAAGTATTGCTATAAAAAGTTGACTAAAAGTCAATGGAATCAATTTTTAAGACAAATCCTGGTTTTCCTGACAGACATTATTCCTAATCTTTTTCCGTTTTGTGGGAAACCATAATTTTCTTGATTAGAGGCGTAAACACCAAATGATTTTTCTTTAAAACATAAACAAAACTCTTGATATTTGAATGGATACTAAAAGCAGTAAATGTCGGGAAATAAAATAATCGGAAATTGTTTTTGAAAACATTATAAATAAGCGAACGGTTCCGTCACTCAGTTTAAAGTACTTTTAAATGAAGGCTTCTATTGATTTCTACTTCAGTTTAATCATTGAATATTCGAAAGTAAAGTTATGTCCAGAGATTTATTTTTTATACTCTGTTTTTACACTAAATTTGTTGAGTCGTTAGTATGTAATGAATACCATTACTGTTCTGTCGGACCAATAAGTTCTACGACACAAACCAATCGATTTAAATCTCGTCGACCCGTTTGGTTAGAATCGTGTAATTGTGACCAAAATTGTTACAGTTTTGGTGACTGTTGTCTAGACTGGCCTTCACTTCACTCTAATCCACTCAACCATTGGTCGACATATAGTGTTCGAATCAGCTCTAAATTTACTTATTCTGTGCTCATCAAAACCAAATGCCCCGAAGACTGGAAAAATAAAAAAGTTAAACAAAAATGTGAAGATATTGGGTTTGATGAGAGCCAAGAATTCTTTTTATCTGAGTCAGGACAATTTCTGTCACTTGCAAAGGATCAATTTCTCTTATGGCAGGTGACGGGCACATCCACTTTAATTACTTATAGAAACATTTATTGTGCGCTCTGTAATAATGACACAAAAGTGGAGGCCTGGAATCAAAATGTTCGTTGTTTTGATACTCCTGTGGGACAGCGCTGTTCAATAGTATACTATCCCTCACCGCCAGTGTTTCTCATTCAGGAAAAGGTGCGGAGAAAACCGATTCAAATACAGATATATTCAAAGTGTGATATCGGTTGGTATAAGACTAATATACAAATAAATGCAAAGGAAACCATAGAAATAGTGAAAAACTGCACTCGTTTTTACGCACCGGTTGTAGTGCAGGACAACGCTATGAGAAAATTGACTGCTTTTAAAAATCAATTCTGTGCCAAATGTAACGGAAGAGAAGAAAATCAAATGCTTTGTCCGTCAGATTCTGAGAATTTCTATGAACACCGAAACCCTTTTCCCTCACAATTCGACGATTCGCTAACATTTGATACAAACTTCATATCTGACAATCATTTTCAAAATACTTCCAACAGTTCCTGTCCGAGGGGTCAGATCTTTAATCCTTTGGATAATAATTGTCGACTAATTTATATAAAAACTAATACCGACAGACAAATGATTAATGACAACAACCAATACATCCAAAGAAGTGATGAGTCAGACGTCTCTCATTCCAATACGAGTTATGTCTTAAGAGTGAATGAGTTGACAGTTCTATCAAAACAGTGCTATCATTCCAATGTTATTCTAAGAACTCATAAAACAATTGGCTTTTGTTTAACAATTCTAATCAATTTTGTCATAAATGTATTGCTTTCTATAAAAAGTTAATCACATTTTCTGTTTCCACTTCTGATTAATTATAGATCGAAAGTTAATTAATTAAAATGAATTGGAAATTACTTTCAGATTATTAATAACTCAAAATATCAATACTTTTGTATAAAAAAAACTACAGGAATTCAAAGCAAAAGATATGGAAAAAAGTAAAAAACATAAACTTTAAGATATTTTAAGTTTAGTCAAAGAGATGACTATTTATTGTAAATGTCTTTCGCCGTCTTTCGGAGTTTACTTATGTTTTGTAAGAACTTATAATACTATTTATGATAAATGTTTTTATTTATTTTGTTGAGAATCTGATAAAAATAAATCTGAGTGAAGTCATTCATAACAAACTCATATCTATTGTATGTAAAAATATTCATTAATTTAGTGCACATAACAATTGATCGAAAAAAATTTATCGCTGGGTATTAATGAAATGCCAAACACGTTAAGCACCAAATTCAAGGCGAGTAACCATGGTTACATTCTGTCCCGAGTGTTCTCAAACATAGTCTTTAAAAGTTTTTCCATTATATAAAATTCAGAGGGAATTATGTTATTAGACATTAGAGTATATGAAATAAATGTTTCCTCACATCAAATGAAATTATAAATTATTTGGTTCTTGTTTTGACCCTCTCATTGTTCTTTTAAGTCACAACAAGAATATGCTTTTGGAAATAATGGGTAACTTCCAAGGTAAAAGTAATTCAGAAAGTAGCAGATTCAAAGAGTTGGCAGCAAACACTCCTTGTAAGTTCTTATCTGTTTGATCTCTTGTTAAACTATTTTATCAAAATATTCATCTGATATAATAGTTTCAGCCAAACAATTAAAGGAATGGCACACAGAATTTATGCAGGACTGTCCCACCGGGCAAATGGATAAACAAACTTTTATACAGAATTTTGGCGAACATTTCTTTCCCGCCGACGGGAATACTATGAAATTAGCAGAATATGTCTTCAGACGATTCGATACAAATAAAGTAATTCTTTTTAATTAATTAAATGCTTTCAGTAATTATTGATGTGAAGGACGGGGCCATCAGTTTCGAAGAATTCATTAATGCTGTTTCAATACCAGCCAAAGGAAATATCGACGAAAAGCTCGACTGTAAGTCAAAGTATACTTCTTTTTATCTAAACCTCAGTTAAAAATTATAGCCATAAATATATTCAAATTTATATATCAATTGAAAGTTTTATTCAAAAATAAGTAATAATTTTAGACTAAACTTATATTTCATTCAAATCGGAGAAAATCCTAAATTATTCGGAGAAAATGCCATAAAAGTATAATTCATGTTCTCTTCTTTATATTCAGATACTATAAAGTAAGTGATTCAAAGATGTGACCAAATTTGAATAAATTGTCAATTTGTCAAAAATTGAAATTTTAGGCAATACTTTGCAAATATTATAATAGAAAGAAGTGGTTGTCAAACAATATTACAATTATTGTAGAAAAGCTAATATTTTATTGTATTTTTTGAAAATATTTTCAACATTTAATCATTGGATAATTCAAAGCCATATATGAGAAGCAATTCTATACTCACTTTGAATATTAATCCGATCACAGAATCAAAGTTATTAAAGAGAAGCCATTATTACAGAATTATAACAATTATTTCAATTGATTTAATTTAGCAAATGTCTAATAATGGCTTTTATTGCGAATTTTGTACTTGGATAGTTTCCTAATTGTCATTTTCATCATTAATAGACCTTATATT
Source organism: Galumnidae sp. Gr-Ori-00277 (assembly GCA_034700165.1). Classification (NCBI taxonomy): domain Eukaryota; kingdom Metazoa; phylum Arthropoda; class Arachnida; order Sarcoptiformes; family Galumnidae; species Galumnidae sp. Gr-Ori-00277. The sequence goes on along the minus strand of JAQIXI010000042.1, from coordinate 37,760 downwards.
GGGTTTTGTCTACAAATTATTCGATTAAATGTTAACTTTGGTCTTCAAAATGACATTTAACATCATTTGCGAGATAACTCTTTGAACTTTTAATTGTATATTTGAATATTCATATCATAGGATATTTACTAAAAATCCTATCAATATATTCAAAATGTAAACATGGACAATTTTAATTTAAATAATTGGTATGAATATTTGACTATTGTTTTCCTATTTTCAACTTAATTATCATTTACTTGAAATTTAATTTAATTGTTTATAAAAATTGTTTGTTGAAAGTGAGTGAAATAAAAGGGGGAAAAAGTGGTGGCATTTGTTAATCGCTTATCTGATTAAATGAAAGTCTCTTTATATAAGTTTTAATAATTGAAATGCAAATTAATTAAATTTTCTAATCTAATAATTGAAGCGATTTTTTATATTCAGTCAACCGTTTTATTTATAATTAATTTATCAAAAAGTTTCTCATTTGAAGCTTTGTTTATGTGTTGGTTATATAATCCATTACTTCTTCCTATAGATTATCCAGGACTCTTGTGCTAATATTTGTTATTTAAACATTTAAAAAAAAGTGGCAGATTATTGACCCCTCCCTTTAAATAATCACAATTAACTAATTATAAAACCTTTTTAATAGATTAATTGTATATAAAAAAAACTGTCAAAAAATGGGAAATTAAAAGTCAGGGGAACAACAAATTAAGTCATTTATAACAAAATATATTAATAGAAAAGACTTTTTTTTCATTAGAATATATAAATTAGAAAAGTTTTATAAAAATAAATTATATTAAAGTTTAAATTTAAAAATAAAATATAAGAATAAATCCAAAGTAAATTCAAAATTATTAGACTATAAAAAAGGGAATTAAAAAAAATATTTCAGAAAATAATTTTTAACTATAAAGTTATGGCCAATAAATTAACTATTAAGTAATACCAAGGTAATATTGTAAATTTATAATGAGATGTTCCAATTTCTATGTTTAAATTTCTTACACTGACTGGTAATTAATTAATTATCGTCTAGTAAAGTTTAAACAGATTTTTCACTACATTTACAGAGTAATATGTAGTATATGTATTTGTTTTTCACCCACCCACACACACACAAGATAACTTTCAAAATTCCTATATTTTAATTTCCAAATCTTTTTTATTTTTCACTTAAAGTGTTTTATAAATAAAAATAGCATGCTAAATACATAAATAAAATTTGTTAGATTATCAATTATGAAAATCAAAATGTGCTAGCTAAAACTCATTTATTCTAAGTTTCTAGGAGTAATAAACAAAAATTGGTTAAGAATTATATATACAGTGAAAGACCGATGTTATGAATTCGTTGGGAAACCAAAAAATGGTTCATAACATCCGTCAGTTCATAAGATCGGTCACAAAAATGCATTGTTAATAGTAGTTTTGGTTTTTTAATTTAGTTCATAACATCGGTCAGTTCATATGATCGGTCTTTCACTGTATTTTAGTTAAAAAGCGAGTTTCCCTAATAAAGACATTTAACTTTGCTTGCTAATTAGCTAAGGGATATGTGGCTAAAGCAAAATTATAGCCTTTATGCTAGTTTATAATTATAGTGAAGTTAATTAATCTATAAAATATATATTCCTAACTAAAGGGTGTTTCTCGATATACGACATCGATGAGGACGGGTTTATAACTACAGAAGAGATGAAAAATGTAATCAAAGCTATATTCAGAAGAAGAAACTTAAGGCTCGACATCGATTCAAAAGTCGGAGAAATATTTGCTCGAATGGATGTCGTAAGTCATAAATCAATTGAATAAAAAAAACAGATATAAACGAAGAATCGGTTGATTTCAATGAAGGAAGTAATCAATTATAGGAAATGAACTTCTATTTAGTTGTTAGAAATGAGTACTTTCTTTGGAATCAATGCTAACATATTTTCAGATTTTAATGGCTTTCGATTAAATGTCAAATATTTGGCAAATGGTTTGAGACTTACTTTCAAATGAATTTCTTTGCAGAATAAGGACGGAGTTCTCAGTAAAGATGAATTCATCCGCGGCTTCAAAACAGATCCGCAGATATTAAGTGCATTAGTGGCGGAACAGTGCTCTTCTTCGGACCAAACCCTCAGAAATAAAGAGAATAAGAGAAACTCTTTGTCAAAATGAATGTCAAATGAATGCCAACAAACTTTGGAACTAATATTCTCTTCGATTATTAAAAATATTACTGTATTTCAGTTCAATAAACAACTCATTTAATCAATAAATTATAGAATTATTAAAAATTTAATCAAATTTTAAACAAAAGAAATCAATTTTAAGAATTAATACTCAATTTAATGACACCAATTGTAATAAAAACAATTTAAAATTAATTACTTCTTAACCATAACTATTGCTATTCATTTATTAAAGACTTAATCATTGAATAAAATTTATTTATTTTATTGAAATTTTTGTCGAGTTTTTGGTTCGCGATTTCAATGATTTGTTTTATATAATTATCGGAAACTAATAACTGTTTGTCACAAATCAAAGGAATTTCCAATGACTGACAGTTTCTGACCGCGACTATAATCCGGTCACTTTTACTAATACTAAGTCCAGAATTCTTGAAACCACAACTGATGGCAATATTAAGCAGTTGTTTGGCAGCCGTCAGTCCGTCGGCGCACACGTGAAGTACGAATGGTTCCAATTTAAATGTTACAAAATTAGCTTGTTCATCTTCTTTACTCAAAACAGTCTTCATGTCATCGAACTGAACAAAAGTGTGACTAATATACAGCCATTTGACGGATCGCTTCAAATTATCACTACTATTATCCGATAATAAAGTGATTCTTCCGGAACAGGAACTCGTCGTATAATATTTGTCCGATGAGTTTAGTAAAGATATTAAATCAACGATCGGTTCATCGATTGATCCCTTAAGGCTTAAGTCTTGTTTATCGTTCAGACGATTAGTCTTTTCTCTTAAAAACCTATTGTTTTGAGACATTTATTACAAAATTATAGTAAAGATAAAGACATTAAATTTTGGACGAATTTGTTTACAATTTGTTTACGAATGACTTTTAAAAGCGATTTGTGTTTCAAAAGACTGCAAACGATTGGCTGACAAAACGTCAGCTCTTTTTTCGTGTCTTATCATTGGCTTAACTCAAGTCTTCAAATTCAAAACAAATCGTAATTTAAGTTTTATTTATTAATTTAATCGGATTTCGTTTAAATTACGATAAAATAAAATTGAAAGTAATGTCAGTAACTCTTCAAACAGATTTGGGTGACATTAAAATTGAATTATTTTGCGAAAAGTGTCCAAAAAGTTGTGAAGTCAGTCATTGATACTATTAATTGGTATTTAATTTAATTAATTTGTAAATTTTGCAGAACTTTCTGGCGTTATGTGCGAGTGATTACTACCAGGGATGTCTTATACACAGAAATATCAAAGGATTTATGGTTCAAATGGGAGACCCGACGGGAACGGGTAAAGGAGGGAATAGTATTTGGGGCAATAAATTCGACGATGAAATTCATGCTGACCTCAAACACACCGATCGGGGAATTGTATCGATGGCTAACAACGGACCCAACACTAATGGCTCGCAATTCTTCATAACATATGCAAAGTCACCGCATTTGGACCTTAAATACACCGTTTTTGGAAAGTAATGGTCTTTACATACAATTCACTCAAAATTCAAATTAATTTTATTATTATTGTTATTATTAGAGTAATCGACGGAATGGAGACTTTGGATGAATTGGAGAAATTGTCGGTTAATCCCAAGAATTTTCGTCCATTAAGTGATACCAGAATTAATGACGTGACGATTCACGCAAACCCTTTGGCAAAATGACCACATCGTTGACCACTTTTTTTCACATTTTATTTTAGATTAGTTTTCTATTAAACTTATTTTAATAGTTTTCTAAATTAAAACCCAATTATATAAATAAAATTCATTTTTCGGGTTTTTATAACAAATATATTATTTTTGTGCAAATTTTTAAATACATTTCTTTAATTATTGTAAAGATTGCGATTAATATCAAAACGGAAGGCATTCAAATGTAAATCAAAATAATGAGAAATACATGGAATTAAAAATGACATCACATTTGTTATACATTTTTATAATGTATTTAAAGGGAAGAATTAAATGCTTTTAAAGTGAAATTTCTAAACAATTAGTTTTAACGAAAATAAGTGGAGGGCTTCCAAGTAGTGCATTGGCTCTCATCGAACCACCACGAGTGCAATCCGTGCCATACTTTCACCGGTTCTTTGGGATCATTTAATTTGCGACATATTTGACACGAATAGGGGTCGAGTGTCAGCTCGTAATCCCTTTTCCACTTAAAATAATCGTTATATTTGTTGGGATTTTTGCTTAGATATAACAAATAACGCGCCAAATGTCGCGGAGAACTGTATTTGAGTGCATCTATTAATGAATTTTTTGGACCAATTTTGTGATAATCAGAACCACCGAAAACAACAGGAATTATGTCGTAATCGAGAGCATTGAAGTACTTCTCTGTAACGTAATCGCGACAAATGGAGTTCTCAAACGCCAGAATAAAGCGATACTCTTTTGACAACTTCTCCAAACATTGCGATGACATCTTTGGGAGACAAACCTTTTCGCCACACTTTCCAAATACGTCGACAGTTACTGTCTTTTTGAGTTCTGCGACATAAGTCTCTCTATTGCTGTCAGTCTTGCAATTACTGGCCAACCATACAATCATTCGGGACTTGTTTTGTGCATAATTTACATCAAATTTATAGTTAGGGTTAGGTTTACTTCGGGGACGAATAATTGGCGACAAAAATATATCCGATCCGTACCGATAAGTAGCCGTCCAATTGATTAAACCATCGATTTTGTTTAAAAGATTCGGTGTATTAGGAGGTGACTCGTGATGAAGAAGTATATATCTTTGATTATGTCTTCTATATTGAGGCCAGTCTTTAAGGTTTAGGTCTCGCAAATGGAAGATAACGCCATCACTATCTTTGAGATAACTTCTATTTGATGTGAAGAAACAATTATTTGGCACACAATTACTTCTCTCAAAAGTTGTTTGGATGTAATCATTTTGTCCGAAGAATGGGGTCCACAATACAATTATCTTCTTTTTAATATTCTTTTCAAACGAAGAGATTTGATTTGAAGTTTTGTTAATTAATTGTTTGAAATTATAGTCTGGTATCGGATAAGAGTATAAATGGGGTGTCAGTGAAGTAAAGACCCGATAATTCACAGAATTTAACAAAAAAAAGTGAAGAGCGAAGAGAATGAGTAAAAGCGAACAAATTGTTATAATTATTATTAATTTCTTTCTTTTTGATCGGTTTTTAATCATTTTTTGTTTTAATTATTCTATACTTTCACTGAATCTGTAATAAATGGATACATCTGTCGGTAGTCTTGATAGTAATCAATGTCTTTCCAAATGAGCGATGAATTACTAAATAATTTATTCTTTAATTTCAAACCAGAAGTGAGTCTTCAGTTTTACGATCGAAACCGAAATGATTTGCCTTTTCTTGGAATCAGGTTTTGTTTCGGTAATGTTTGACTCATTTCATGTGAAGTCATTATTGGGTTTCAGTTCAAACATTTGCTGAAAAAAATTACTTTCGTTATAAACATCTCTTTTGGGAAATCTTTGATAAAACAATGAGTTTTTGCGAATCAGTCGTTCACTCATTCATTCAATCGGTAATCATTTAAATGATTTAATGTAAAACAATTTGCATAACAACTTCACTGAATTTCGACCTCAACTTTAAGTCATTACTTTTATTACATAAAATAAGAGTTGGTTTTGAATTTTCAATAAGCGATCAATTATTAGAAGTGAATGAATTTCATTTAAATCACTCAATAAAACACTTGATATTCAAGTCTTTAATCAAACATATTATTCACTAAAAGATTAAATGAATAATTTTAATGAAAAAACAGTTTATTTATTTATATTTTGGATATTTTGGTCTCAAGAAAATTCAAAATTTATAAAAAAAAGATAAAATGATTCACAATATAAACATCTGATGATAGGATTGAGAGCATGCGTTTCGACTCATACACTGTATATCTGTATATCTGATCGCATCCTTTCCTCTAACCGACTGATGTTCGTATGTCTCTCAGCCTAAAGAGTATGAGAGGAATAGAATTATATTTAGGATCAATATTTGATACCAATTCTTCGCGTTTGACATTTCCACTTCTGCTGCCTTCCAGTTAAAACAACACAAAGGGTTGAATACAAAAATGCGGGCGTCTTCGAAAGGGTTTATACTATCCTGACCTAAAAGACCTCGTTTTGATCGCTTCAAACTTTTACTTACTTTCTTTATATCTCTCTGACGAGGAGTCGATCTTTTATTGACTCCACTGAACAACTTTTCAGGAACACTCAGAGAGGTTTTAGACATTTGAAACATATGCCGCACGAGTGGACTATCTTTCAAGTCTTTCATTGAAGGAACCAATATTTGTGACAATTTTGACAAATCGGTGACACTTTCGCTCTTATTTTCGTTTGTAGTTTCGATTTGATTGGCTTTAATACCACAGCCCTCGACATAAGAACTTGTCTCAGATCGACATTTAGTATTATAAGAACCCCTAAAATTAGTTTTTTAGCCAACGAAAAAATAGTTTGAAAACAGACCAGGCATCAAATCCTTGAAGTTTGTAAATAATCAAGGCACATTTCATGTCATCGCTAATGTTTGAGTCACGAAATTCTGATTCATAAAACAATTCATTGATTAAAAATGAGATATACATGTGTTTGAAATGTAGACTCACTTTCACAGGAAGAGTCACAAAAGTTTGTATTATTTTTACGTTTACTGGACTGACACCACAAGAGGTCATTAATTTGAAGAATACCATAATTACTGCTGCCATCAAAGTTACCGCTCCGATGGGCCCGAGTGTCGAAACCGCTCTCCCAAAACATTATACAAATCCCTAAAAGAAATTAAAAGTGACTAAAATGTGATTAAATAAGAATTGATTGAACACATTCTCCGATCTCTTGAAGAGGAATTTGATGAACATTTTTAAGTTCTTTGACTAATTCACATCTTTTGAATACTTTTGCTCTTGCTAATTGCAAGCAGAATATCAAAATCAAACAAAACGACAAATTTTTAGACATTTTTTTTTATTAATATTGGATTAAATTTATTTGAAAACCGAATTTAAAACAAATTTATACATATTTTGAGTGAAAGAAAAGTTTAATTTTACTGATTGTGAAAAAGAGTTGCATTCGAACAATAATTTCCATATTTTATACTAAATTTTATGAATACTTTTTATATGTTTTGTGTCAAACAGTATTTTTATTCATTTATTGTACATTAACCTATTTTAATGAGTTATGTTAGTATCCTGCTTAATTTTAATAAAAACTTATCTACTCGTAAAATAACAAAAGAATATTGAATTAAAAGATAAAATCTTCGATAAGAAATGTTTTCAAAGTCGTTGTAATTGACTTGAATTACATTTTCTAAGAAAATTAAATTAAGGATTAGATAAATATTTTGGTTAATATATTGTGTTTATAAAACATTCTGTAATGAATTCATGGCTTTCCCTGAATAAACACAACTATATATAACAATATATTTGAAGTCATTTCTCGATTAGTTGTCTAACGAATTGAATAAAAGAGTCAAACAAACGTTGAAATAATAACTATTAAAAATAAATGAGAAAAATAAATAAGGATTTCATTTTGTTAGCACCACTGTTGTTTTTCACTACCATGGCACTTTATTGGATATGACATTTATTAATTCAATATTCATTTAGAGTTCTCTCTCTCTCTCTCTCTCTCTCTCTCTCTCTCTCTCTCTCTCTCACACACACACACTCTCTCTCTCTCGAGGTTTAGTCTGAATCAACCGCTTTATTATATATGAAGAAATATTGATATTAAAATTGTACTAGATCCAAATTAAAACATTAGGATTAAAAAGATAAATAAAATATTGGAATTTATTGATTCTTGGCCTCTGCCTCTTCCTTCTCTTCTTTCAATAATATATATCGTTGTAATGGAGTTATCAGAATATAAATAGGATTTGCGAAAGCAATTATTGTACAAGAACAGTTGAATATATTCACCTGAATAAATAAATTTACTTAAAAAATAATAAAATTAGTGACAATTGTTTACCCAAAAGGCATTCGACGGGTATTGGGATTCCCATATGAATAGAGGGAACTGCAAAAGAGATACTATGGATGCAATTGTACTCATTATTCCCAATAAACGGTTGAAGTGTTCGCCATTGAATCTTCAATTTTTAAAATGAGTCAAATATTTTAATTATTTTTTAATTAAATAATACCTAATTCTAAGATAAGCGGTTCCGACGGCCACAAGAAATGAGCGAAATATTGTCATGAAAACAATGGATGCGTAAACTGCAGTCTCGTTGTCAAAGAATCGACATAAAAGGCAAACACTCAGCAACAAAGTCGTTATAAAAAGTGGCCAAAAGCCAGACTTCACTATTTTAAGTTTCTTTTCGAAGGGATCCGTTTCTTTTTCTGTCTTTTGAATACTGATATCCATAAGAAGTCCAGCGATGGGCGCTAAAAATAATCCGAGTATTTGTGAGACGCCATATATTTTTGAAAAACTATTGGCAATTCTAATATCATCGGTGACTCTTTGTAGCCAAAGGTTGAGAGATCCCACATACATTATCATATATGTGATGAGCCAAGAGAACCACCACTGATGTAAATTAAATGCTAACGACCGCAACGATATCTTTAATGGCAGACCTTTTTTAACACTTATATTCGGGTTATTTACAGATGTTATTGGATTTGACTGACTTTTCACCCAAAATATTAGATTATTTTTATGATTAAAACCATTATTTCTATCAATAATATTGTCTTTAATCTGTTTTTCATTTTGTTTCTCAAAATCATATGATTTTCGATTAAAATTAGGCGAAGAAATTAAAGTAAACTTTTCGAGAGTCACTTTTGGCTTTAAAAACATAAGACTCGAACGAAAGGCATTCCTCGCAAACATTGATTTAGTGTTTTCTTTGGGTTCCTTAGACTCAATAAAATCAGACTCTTCTTTAATGCTGTCTTTCGGTAAAACAAATAAAGTGAACGGAAACATGAGTAGACTCGTGAGGGCCAGTAAGAGGGTTACCACCATATATGATATACCAAAATCGAAAAAAAATTTGAGAAAAACAAAGACAACGGCTGACGCACAAAATGCTCCCGAATATAAGCTTATTATAGTAGATCTTCGCGACGGATACAGATTCGCGATTTGCATATTAGCGATACGGAGAGGGACACCCCCTAAACTCAACAGTATTACCGCCGGAAATATAAGAAGAGGTCGTTCTATTAAAAAATAATAATAAGAAATATTTTAAAAATAATTTTGCAATTTTAAGGTGTTTATAGAATTTTAATAATTTAGGAAACTTTCAAATTATCTTGATAAGTTTTTAATATTAACAAATAATTTTGATTTAGTTTAGGTTAGAACCGGAATAAATTGGAAATAATTAGAATTATTAGCGCTTTCTTATGACTGCGGAAAACAATTACGAGAAGAAAACAAATAAGAAGTAATTGTTTTCCATTTGAATTACTAACCATTTGTTAAGACATAAAGACATCATTTAAGTGAATATTTTTTCAGACACTAATCAATTTAATCCCAACTAATTTAAGACCATTTCTAATGTATTTCATTAATTAAAATGAGTTTTCAGATAAATTTGTATTAGCATATAATCTTACCATCACTGGTAAAGGAAAGAAGTGTTGTTCCACCGGTTATAAGACAACTGGAAATAAACCAAAAATATTAATCAAATGATATAATTATGTATTAAATACCAGATTAAAAGTCTGACTATTTTGAGGCCCCACTTTTCGAGAAGAAAACCCCAAATAAATGCAGAGAAACCCATACAAAATGAGCCAATAGTAAAGGCTAAGTTCAAAATCTTGTCCTGTGCTCCACATCCTTGATGTTTCTATCGATTAATAGATTAATTATAATTTATTAGTAAAAGTAATTTATTAATCTATTGTTTTAGAAAAAAATATTTATTGGATTCCATTAAAGCAATTAATTTGTTTATTGTTTTTGTCAAATGACTGTCAATTGATTAAAATGAAAATAAAATTTTCCAATAAATAAGTTTTGTAACTTAGGATCAAATTTCAAATTTTCTTTGAACAAATATCCTTGTTCAAATTGTTTAAAATTAAAAAAAAATATATATAATAAACTCTTACATCAATTGAAGAAAGTGATGGCTCAATTCGATAGGCTTCCAATTGTTCTAGAACAGTTAAATTTGTTGAATTACTCTCAGTGACCAGAAATTCAATAAACTTTTTATTTAAATCATTTAGTTTTCTCAAGACTTGGTTATTGTCCTCTTCTTTATATTTGTTTAGTTTAGACATTTTTTCAATAAATTCAGTGGTATTTGAATCGATTCTTTTGTATTGAATGTCGGACTTCTCTTCGCATATGTATTGATAGACTCCTTCAGACTTAAGCATATAATTCAAAGAAGACCAACCAAGGATTGTACCGCTAAATATCAGGTTCTCGAAGAGACCGAATATCAAAATAAATCTTTTCTTCCAAACGGGTGTCGACATTTCCTTATGTTTTCTCAGATGAAAAGTCAAATATAAAGTTGAAACACACTGTAAGACACTGTAAGTGACTGTAAGACAATCTAATTCTATAATGAATTAAAGTAAAAGTGTTTTATTAGTTGAAGGAAAATGTAATCTTCACTAAAAAATTATTTAAGGGTTGACTTGTTTGAACCTTTGAGCGCAGTCTTTGATCATTCCATAAGAAGTCAATATCACAAACAACTTATGAGAGATGTTTAACCGGTCAGCACAGGCAATGGCATAGGCAACGAACGATCCAGAGGCTATGAAGAGGGCAAAACTTTGTTATTATAAGAATTCCTATATAATCAATAATCATAAAGAGCTCACTTCTGACCAAATTATTATTTTAAGTTTTAAAAGGTTTAAATTTATAAAGTTTATCCCTTGTTATAGGGTATTAAAGACTATTAAATGATTGGTCAGAGAATTCGCTCACTTTTTCTATAAAATGTTGTTTCTATTCAAAACATTTTCAGATTATTCATACCTATTAAGTATTGTTTTGGTTTGGAAGCAGTGATATTAAGTCTTCTGAAAAATTAACGACAAATTTAATTAATTTCAGGTTTTGCTCGAAATCTAATTATTATATAAAACATTTTCGACTTAAACTTAAATCGATATAAATTTTGTTGAAAACATTATCACTAAAAAAGTGAAGTTTTTCTGAGTCTTGAGTCTAGACTTCATCTAACAATTCATAGATAATAGAAAATAGAGAAGTGGGGGTCAACTCATGTTAGTCTGACTAATGATTCTGAATAAATAACAGAAGGACTGATTTGTTTGAATACAACAAAAGCTTTGGTTTTTTAATTACATTAGAGCTGACAAATAATTATTTCAATTCTGACTTTGAAAATATTGTTATATATGTAAACAAAAAAGTCGTGATTAGCTGTTCCTTGTGATTGGTTATGCATAAAAATTAGGTCATTTACCGATCTTTCACTTTTAGATCAATATTTCTCTGTTTCTTCTATTTTTAGTATATTTTAATAGAAAACTTATTAACGGAATTTGAGTTAAACACTGAAAATAGATTTTTGTTTCTATTATTTTAATTCTTATAAAAATTATCTAAAATTTGGTTAAATTTCTAAAACTAAATGTATTCTCATCTCAAAAATCATTTCATAGATTATTATCAGTAAATGATTTAAGAATTAGATATTAGGAAAAAATGAATGAATGTTCAAACTAATTGGCTCTTGGCCATTATTCTCCTCATTTATACCTTAATTAAAACATTAATTAATTAAAAGTTGGACTTTAAAGTTATATTTTGGATGAACTCAATTCATTGTTATTTCTTATCATAACTAAAGTCTTATTATATTAAATCAATTAAAAATGCTTTGACTAATGAAAGGGTCAATCGGCTAATGAAAGGCTTATCAGAAGCAAATAATAATTATAATAATTTTCAAAAATTGATGCGATTTTACATCAAATTCAGTATAAGTTTAAAGATATACATTTTAATAGACATTAAGTGATTATAACAGAAAGTAATAGAATCGCAAAATATAATTTTTATTGACATTATTAATAGTAATTTAAAGGCTTTGCAAATAAATGTGCATGAACAATTATTAATTAGTGTTGTTTTTTGCAAAATTTTAAATAATTTTGAAATGTTTATATACTTTTAGATTCTTTTGGGAAAAAGTGGTTGAATTGATAAAAATATCTTTCGCTATCAAACATTTATCTCTCATTAATAATAAATATTAATTACATTGTATATGACTACTTATGTTATATTCTATAACTTATAGTAATTATTAAATTTTTTCTAATAATTAATTAAAATATTTGATTGAAAGACAAACTTATTGGAAATATTCCCTCAAAAGTGAATAAAATATTGAAATACAATCGGTTGATGAAAGTTTAATTTGGGTTAACTAATATAGTAAAGCAATTCCTTAATCCTTAAACACAAAATGAATAATATAATTGTTCTGTTGAGTTAACTAATTCCACATTACCAAGCTACTTTACTCAACTGATTGGAAACTGTAAATAAAATATATTCAAATATAACTTTTTAACGATTAAAAAGAATAAATGATAGAATTATTGTATAAATATTAAAATATTAAATAATTAATAATGAATTCAATAATTCATTTAACCATTAGTTGTGTTAAAATTTTGTCCCAAATTTAGTTTAGTTTTCATTTATAAAATCATTGGGAAATAGTTTTATGTCAACAAAATCACTAAGAATTAACCTCAAACCTTACAACTTATACCTATCTCTGACCCAAAAACCTATGCAAATGACTTACATTTTAATCAAAAATAAGGGATCAATTGAATTCCTGTCCTGCAATGAAAGCCAGAATAGAAACGTGAAAAGTCTTTATTATATCAACGGATTTAATAATTGACGATTAATTATAACATCACTCATAAGTTAAGCAAACATTTGATTAAAATTATTGGACATAAGTTTTAATTTATGACTGATATTACATATTATTAAAGTTAACTAAATATTATAACTGGTTGTAAGGTATCCCTCATAAATCACTCGATGCTTCTCTAAATATCAATAAAATTTTGATCATAAGATCATTTTTTTTAAAAATTCGAAATTAAACTTTCCTTGATGCTTTTGCTTAAATTTCAATGACATTTTATAACCGTATGATTGAATCCATTGAAGTGATTGGAAATACATCCTTCATATCAATTCATTTATTAAATTCTTTAGATCTTTATTTAGAGATTAAAACATTAATTAATAGATTTTTTGGTTTAACGAAAACCCATTAAAACTTATAATATTTGAATCTAAAAAAGTCGAATCCCAAAAAGTCAGGGTCTTATTGCGTAAAATTAAGTCAAGAGATGAAAACAGATCAATGAATATATGTATTTCATTAAAAACGGATTTAAAGTTACTTTTGGCAAAATTTTAGAAATAAATTAAATGAAAATACTTTAATAATAGTATTAAAGGAATTTCTTAAAAATTAAATATCAGTCGATTTAAAGGAAAATTGAAGTAAAATTTTCAACATTAATAGAAACATTACTGAACACTAATTTAATCATTATTAGCAATTGTTCATGGTCATTTGAAAATATAAGCAAAATGATATACTAATTTAAGACTTATTTAGTATAAGTTTAAAAATAATTGATAAATAATTGAAAGATAATTACTAGTTTATAATTACATATAAGTAATGTATTTTAATTAAAAAATAATTTTCAAAAAAAAAGTTTTGAAGATAATAATAATTGACCACAAATTAAATAAATAAATCCAAAAAAAATTAATTTATGATAATTTTAGTGGAAATCAGATAATTACCGCTTTTGGAGCAATACTTTCAATACTTTCTAAACAAATTTAAATATTTTATCGCAAATTCTAAAAAAATATACTTTAAATGAGTTTTATTCACATATAAAATATGGAATCACAAACAATACTTGAAGGGTATATAAAATGACTGCTCACTGGCAAGATATAAGTTGCACTTGATAAATTAACAATAGTTGCACCGACTTTGGCCGTGTCTTTACATTCTTTAAGTATTTATAATAAGAAACGGACGAATCGATATTCTCTAAACTTTTTGAAATATAAAATTATTATAATTTTTCCATTAAAAATCTCATTTATTAATTGATTACGAAATATACCTTGGTAAACGTCAGACAAATAAAGAGGAATTTTGTCGTGAAATTCTCTCCTATAATTACTCGGATGATAATCATAGATACGGTCAAAACTCAATAATAGATGTGATTATGATATATAAGATCACGAGTTTCAGGCAATTATTGTCTGCTCTAAAGGAGTTTTCTTTAAAATTATCGACTAATCAAAAGGAGAGGCAATCCTATGAAAAGTTGAATTTGTGACCAACACTTCATTAGTAAATGCATTGAATCGAATATTATTTAATCAAAAGACACTCATTTTATGATAAAAGTAATAAATGGTTTGATTTGTTGTTTCATTTAATATATTTGAAATATTTTTATTTCTTAAACTCATTAGTATTCGATTAAACGAGTGCTAAGACTCTAATAAGAGCTTAATAGAAAGACCTTGCAATTTTTTAGTTCTCCTTCTATAATAAAAATATAAACGAAAGACTTATTCAGACAATTAGCCTTTTCTCACAAAATAAGAAAAATTTAGAGTCAATCGGAATAAATGCCGACAAATCAAAGAGAAATTAATGCGAAATCAAAAGAGATGTAATTATTTTCAAATAATCGATTGAATACTTTACTATTCCTTCAAAATTTTCCAAAAAATTTCCAAAAGAAAAATAAAAATCTTGATATAACTAATGTGTTTGATATAAGTTAAAGTTATAGCTTATAAGCAGACTAACCTACCTCATTTATTAAAGCAATTTAGAGGACAACTTCATATATCATAATATTTATCTCTTATTGAAAAAAGGTTTTAAAGTTTTCTATTTTGAGTACTTTTGACATAAAAAATACAAATAAGTTCTGGAATTTTAAAATTGAAAATTAAATTAACAACATTTTCAAGAAAATGTAAATACAAATACAAGCAATTAATACACAAATTTCGCAAATACAACACCCAGGGATGAAATGCTTGCTCCAATTAAATTTTAAAATTAGCAATTAAACATTTTTCACAAAAAAACATACATTTTATTGCAAAAATACGAATTAAAGTTTCTTCAAAAATGTATAAACATTTCAATAAATACTATTAATATCATCGGATATTTAGTTGAATGCATTCATACCCTTTGGTTATTCTTATAAAGGGGTAACAAAAAATCTGAAAATAAACTTTTTATTTACTTTAAAGTATTTCTTATCAAATAAAGACTTTCATTAAAAAGTAATTTAATTTAAGAAAAATAAATTTTAAGTTAAATAAAACCATAAAATTAAGGATTTTTATTACAATAAAGTTATTTTCAAAACAGAAATGCTTATTGTTTTCATTAATTGATAGATTCTTTTTCGCGAATCTAATTATAGCTTTATATTGAAATGGTAATAAACTTGGTCAAGTCAAGAGTTAAAAATAGTTTTGACTAATAAGATCAGATTGTAAGATGATTTTTACTTTTTTAAATTTTTTGGCTTTGATTGCGTTAATACTTTTTAAATAAAAATTTCTAATATTTATTACAATTAAAAAATTTCAAAAATTCATATTTTAAATTAAAACTAAATAAGATTTTCTACGCAATGGTCTTGGTGAAATTTTCTGAAGATTTGAGATCTTTTTGTTTTCTTAAGAGCTAAATACCTTGAGTTCCTGTCCTGCAGACTGCAGTGAAAGCCATATATAAGAGTTTTGGTCATATTTTGCATTAGGAATCAATAGTTTGATTTCGGATTTGTTTACATTAATTGTAATAAATTCGTTATCACTTATATCTCATTACCAAAAAAATTTTATAATATTAATCATCGATACAAACGATTAGAAATAATTAGAATAACAATGACATTGCTTAATTTTCTAATATTCATGAATCATGATTTACTTCTGATATAACCAATTGCTTAATAAAAGATATATTTTGAATTAATTTACTTAAAATGAAATCATATATAAATTCAATTCTAATGTCTTTTCGACAAAATTCGTGACTTAAATATAAAAATAAATAAAATTCTTATTGAATTGATTTTTGTGTTGAGAATAAAAGAAAGAATAATAAGAAAGTTTTTATATGAAAAAATTGAAAAATTGTTATGACTTTGAAATAAAATGATATCAAAATGTTATCATTGTTTAAGAAAAGTTAAAGCAATTGATTGCAATGTATTTATTATTGATGAGCAAAATCAGTATATTTTAGCCTCAATTGTAGAGCAAAAGCTATTTTTAAATCAATAAAATCTGACACAAAAGCTGTAACTATGCGATAGACGACACTTGCAATTCAATACCAGAACTATACCACAAAACTTGTACTAACTTTGATTCTAATCAAATGTCATTCGTTCGAACTGAACGACAGACCAAATACTAACCAAACGCCAAATCCTTTAAAATTAAAATGTCTTTTAATGACTAAATTAAATCTCATTAATAACTCAAGTGATGACTAATTATTGTTAATTCAATTCAATGACTGATTCATGTATTTAATTGAAATTAATGTTTGAATCTATGGGTAAAAAGAATAGTAAACTAAAACGTGAACTAATCGTTAAGTTAGCGGAAGAGACTTATTGTAAGTAAAATTATTTTCATTTTTATTGGCTTTTAATTAAAATGTGTTCAAACATAAGAACTAAAGATCATTAGCCTTCACTTCGGTGTCAAACTTAAATGTTTTATACTATTGTTTTAATGTTTTCATTAAAATATAACTCAAATACAAAAGAAATGTTTTTTGCTTTTAATTCAAGAAATAATGACTTTTCGACAGATTCTCTATTTGTTGGGTTCGTTGTATCAAAACATTAGAATTTAATCATTAATCTTATAATTCATTGTATTATTATGTGATTTCACGACAATAATGTTTTTCAAGTTCACAACTTTCAATGAGTGTCAGCACATTTTTTTTTCTAGATTTTCAAGTTTATTAACAAACAAAAAATGTTTGTTTTTTAACAAAGCATTAAAGCATTACTTTTTCTTACTTTTGTATTAAAACTTATTTATTGGTTTCTCTTTAGTTTGATTTTGGATACTCTCCGACTCAAATGAATTTACTTTTTGATAGCTTTGCCAACCATTTATTCGATAAATTAAATAATATATTATTAAAGAGAGTCTGAGGACATATGTTCTCAATGATAATGAAAATCATTGTCTTATTTTTAAATGAAAAAAGTGATCAAAACTCCTGTCATTGATTGCAAGACTCTTGTCCTTCAAATGATACAAAAAGAGAGTCTAAAAGTCAGAACTTTTGAATAAATGTTCATTAAAAGTAAAGTTATAAATTTACTTGTTATTAATAGCAAGTTAGTATATAATTAATTAATGTCTGATATTTTTTTGGCAATTCTTTTACTTTAAATTAATATTTGTTATAAAAATTATGGCAATTAAAGGATGTGATGATGTGGTGAATGGGGCGGACAGTTCTGGAAAATACTTTTAATAAATGTCTCACTTCTGAAAGTCATTATAGAAATAATTGAAAACTAATATAAAGATTAATTTCTTATTATATAAGTTTTGCCACAAATTTTATAGAGAAATCTTAAGAGAAAAACGACTCCACCCTTAAGCAAATCTTCAGCGATTAATTTCACATAAAAACAACTGTATTTCATAAGAATAATAAATGATGGGAACGGACTTACGTTCTCTTTATATATTGATTCGTCAAATCGATAGAAACTGTCAAAAATGCAATCATTTAAAGCACTTTTAATCGATTTAATCAATTCTTTTTCAAACTTTATTTTTTTAAAAAAAAATCTGAATTTAAATTAAAAATATATTTAAAAGACTTGAGTCAATGCTATTTCTGATTATTTAAAAAATTATTTTGTTTAAAGTAATGATAATAATAATTCATAATTTATTAAATATAAAAATTTGATAATTAATATAATTGAAAAAATAATTTTTTTATGAGAATTCACGAGGTTTTCAGTGTTAAAATTAAGAAAAGGCTCAACCATTTCAAACATTTGAGCCTTTAAGCTAATCAGCCAATAAAACTCTTGCAATTAACTAATTCCTTGCACAGATAGTTATTAAGATTAATTTGTCAGACATTTCTTTTCAAATTAATGTCATTTAATAATATATTACTTTTAATGTTTTTTATTTATTATCTAAAATCTAACGAAAAAAATTTCAAATTAATTATAGAAACAATAAATTTACTGCAATTGTCATAATTTCTATGAGTAATCCTTTTCCTAGAAAAAAAACTAGAGTATGATTCAAACCAAAATGACCTTGATCAAGTTATAAAATATAAGCAGGAATTTGATCTAATCCAAGTTATTTTGAGTAACTTTTTATAAGAAAAAACTTAAAGATTTTTAAAAAAATTCATATAAAAAATGTAATTCTAATAGTTTTGCCCAAAAAAATACATTTAAAACATTCGTTTATAAGTTTTTAATCTGTGATGAGTCCGACAAAAGTGTTTAATATCAGCGAAAACTATAAATTTAGTAATTAATTGATTTTATTCTTCATTTGTATGTCATTCAGATTCTGTTTTGTATTTCATATCGATTTGTATTAAAGCAAATTTGGAACAGAAAATACAATTTCTTCAATATTTTGATTAAAAAAAAGATATTTTTAGCAAAAATGATAGACAAATGTATTTCCTACACATGCGATGACATTAAACTTTGACAATACAATACCATTACTAATATTTATTTCTTGAAAAGTTAGCAAACAATTCTAGAAAATATTAAGAGTAATCCAAAGGGGGGTTCGTATGGAAAATACACATTTTCTCTAAATTATATGAACTAATAATTTATTACTCGATTCAACTCAATTTGAATTCTTTTTAATAATACTTAATATTTGTTGTCTAGTAACTTTTTGGGTGAATATTTTGAGTGTCATATGATATGTCATATAAGAAGTTAGAGCTTAGATTACTATTGCAATCCTGAGATTGTCTTTTGTGAATATCACGCAAACAAATCATAGAATCTCAAGAAAAGTGTGGAATATTCTGTCCTTAAATTACAAAAAAATAGTCAATATATTATAATTACTTCATGGTAAGTTTCTATAGCAACGAAAAACATAATTATATATATTTTACACTTTCACTGAACCTTCAAATAAATATTATAAATAAAAAATTGTCGAATAAAACCTTTTAATTAATTGAAACAAAAGTTTTAATTTATTCGAACTGTTTTTCTGATCGCATATCAAAATTAATATTTTATGCCAACTCTTTATTAATAGTTTTATTGATTAAACTATTAATGACTTAAAAGTGAATAAATACCCTTGAATAAATTTTATATGCAATTCTATGACGAATTTTAAAACTTTCCTTTAATTTTATATTCATAAATAAAAGTTAAAATTTGCGTTATTTAATAACATTTTCAATAATAATCGTTGAAAAGAGTGATATTTTTAAATAACAGATTAAAACTACATTTACTGATAATTTTATATTCAGAATTCTTATATAATTTTAAAGACAATCACTAATTAAGTGGGAATTTCCGTTGAAATCAGGTAAATAAATACTAATTTAATATTCTAAATTTAAAGGTCATCTCTCTCTCTCTCTCTCTCTCTCTCTCTCTCTCTCTCCACTCATTAATTGATTCAATAAATTATAATTTTTTATGAATTGCTTTATAATATATTAGTAAAAGTTTTATTCCTTTTTAGTTTTGTAATCAATAATTACTGATTAGTTATTTCTAATAATTCATTATTAATAATAATTTATTACTAATAATTAGAGAGGGGATAAAAGTGGCCTAACAACTTTTAATTGTTTTCACGGGTCTTGATATTAATAATTTTGTGGTCAACTAATCCGTGTTTTCATTGTATTAAAAGGACTAAATTATATCTAAACTTAATTTATTTAATGGAAGAAAAGTTGAATTTCCATAAAATTATTTCTCTTTTAATATGAAATGCTTCTAAACTTAATCACTATTGAAGTATTGCTATCAAAGAGCGTGAAAACAATTAAAGATTTTTTTAGTGCATTTTTATCCGGTCTCTTATAGTACTAATAATATAAGAGATGTTCGCGAAAATAACTATATTTTTTTAAGTAAATAATTATAGTATAGTTTATTTGTATTTAAATTCAAATTTTGATTTATTTTTTTCTGTTTATTAATAAGAATAAGTTTTTAGATATAATATGGAATCAGAAAGAGATGACATATTAATAGTTTTATATCTCATATTTTTATGTATTTTTGTGATTCTTTTGTGGCAAATCAGAGGATTAAACCGATTACTTCTTCTCATATTAATTGTTATAATGATTTCTATTCAATTGAAAACTTCAGGAATAAGTCGTATGAAAATTACGAAAATCTGATATTTTAAGTGAAAATTGATTTTTATAATAGCTTTTAGAGGAATGATATCAAAGAATAACTCTTTAGTGAACCAAAACGAAAGTCAAAGAGAACGACATTCAGATGAAAATATTTATATTCATGACATTAATGAAATTCCTGGTAAACTGACAATAATCAGGATATAAATGATATGATATGACAATTACTTTCTTAGCCAAAGATAACGACGATAACAATTTACCGAAAAATCTGACGAAAGCCGAAGGATTTTATAGGAAAAGATTGAATAAATGGCGAAAAGCCGTTCGCACTAAAAGAATACGATTTTTATTCTCGATTCGTGTCGTTTGTATCTTATTCTTAGTGACAACAATTGCTGCCATTTATCATATCTTTAGAAATTACTACAAAGAGTTTATATTAAATAATGACTAAATGAAGACTAAATTAAATGAAAATTTTATAATAATTATTAAATTTGTGATAATTTAAACTCATTTATATTAAAGACTTTTAGTTATATCATAACTAAATGTAAATTAAAACAAATTATTAAGATATTCAACCATTTCTTAAGTCTTGGTTTGAGTTTAAAATTATAAATAAATATAATATAATTTATGATAATTATTATTCACTTCAAAATCAATTTAAATAAATTGTTGTGAAATAACTATTTAATAATTGCTATGAAATAAAATAATTCTTACCTGGTTATTCACAGAATCTAGTGGTATACTTCTGTAATTTGACGGATGAATAAGACTTTAAAGAATAAGTTTGCAAATAAAAGGCAGTTCTTTCTCTTCTTTAAATAAATTGAATGAAAGCGAGTTTTCTAAGAATTGAATAACAGAAGTGAGAACTGGTATTCATTTCAAACTTAGTTTCAATCGGAAAATCCAGTTTAATCACTAAAATATATATATGAAATGTGCAAATGTGCAAGGTGCTTACCTAAGGGCACGGGCAACACCTCCAACATAAAAAACTATATTATCAATTTAACTTTCTTTTAATTATTCTCATTTTAACTTATCATTTAACTCATTTAACTTAATATTTTAAACAATATTTAATTTATCCAAAAATAAAAATTTGTTAAAATAAGTGAAATATCGGTTAAAATGAATTTTAATTTCAAAGATTACGCTTATATACCACTCAAAAGATTAAAAGCTTAATAAAATAACGATTAATCTTAAAAATGTGTTGCATTTGGGAAATATTAATATTCTTATTATTATTAGAAAAATATTTACTATTATTGATATAGTGTTCACAAAATCAGAAAATAGCCTTGGTACCACCAAAATTTTTGTTAACAAATAATTTCAAATCATCAAAATTGTGCAAGGATTTAGAGTATCTGAAGTCAATTCGAGCGAACAAATTATAATATATTATTAATTAAATACAAGACTTAATAAACAAAAATAATCCGAAAATAACCGATAATTACATATGACTTTCAGTCAACAGTTTAAGACCCAATTAATCACAAATTTCTGCTTAACTGTGATTCAAGTGTTTTGCCATAACTTCAAAACTTTTCCCATTAATTATTAAAGTCTTACAAATATTTTTCCATGATTTCCATGAATAGGAATTATATTAATTGCAGTTTAATTATAATGAGAATAACTTATCTCAAAAACAAATCGTTGTCTTCTTTTTGTTTTTCAATTATTCTCTTATCGTTAATGAATCCAAAAACTGTTTAAAAAATTAATTGAAAATTCACTTAAAAAAATGATTGATATATATTTCACTAATTTATGACACTTTTATAACTAATCAATTTTGTTTGAATTTGATTTAGTCAGCGAGGATGAGGTCAAACAATGGTAAGGATTATAACTAGTTATTACAAACGCTATACAATTCCTTAGAATAAGTTTAGAATTAATGCTATAATAAGAATTGTTTGTGTTTTTTGTCATAACAGGTATTCGGGATTTTCAAAGGTGTGCCAAAACGACCAGGTATTACTTATATCAACTCAGGAGATAACACATTTGTTTATTTTTAATGAAAAGGATTGTCCAAACGGTCGGCTCACAGAACAAGTAAGTCAGTGACACTCATTTCTAATTAAACCGGATTTCATTAATCTTTAATATAATCTGTAATGAAATGCAATTTTTAATTCTGGAAATTCTTTTCTATGAAAATTACTGAAGGCATTTGTGAAGATATACCAGCAATTTTTCCCAAAAGGAGATCCAACAAAGTTCGCCTCATTTGTATTCCGTGTCTTCGATGAGGACAAAGTAGAACTCATTTACATTCACTTCAAATCAAATTCTTATTCATTTACTTATTTTCCATTGAATTTCATTATAGGACGGAATGATTACATTTGAAGAATTTATTAGAGCTCTGTCCACAACTTCCAGGGGAACATTAGAGGAAAAGCTATTATGTTAGTTTTGTCATAATATCTTATATTTAAATTTGATTGTCGTTATTGTCTTTATTGTTGTTTAGGGACATTCAAATTATATGATTTGGATAACGACGGGTAATCTAATCGATAACACTTTTATAACTCTAGACTTCATTAAACTTATTTACATTAAAGATATATTACGAGAGAAGAAATGAGTCGAATCGTTGAATCAATTTATCAAATGTTAGGACCCATTATTGAAGAGAGCGAAGAGGAAAACCCTGAAAATAGAGTTGAAATGATATTTAGTCAACTCGATATCGTAGGCATTCTTTTCCTGTAATCCCTTTATGTAATAAACAAGAATTATCTCAATTTTTTAGAATAAAGACGACAGACTATCAATGGAAGAGTTTATGGAGGGATCATTTCAAGACCCAAAAATAGTGGCCGCACTTTCCCTCTACAATATCAACAACAAAGAGGAACAGTCAGTAACTGATATTAAATCTAGAGATGAAATAAGTGAAGACATAGAGAAAGATAATGAAACTGACGATAAGGAGACGACTGACAATTTCAGTGATATCGCCAGTTGTGACACAAAAGAGTCGACAAATGATTTACTCGAATAATAACTTATTATCAAAAGAATTACAATTTTAAAACATATTTTCCTTAAAGAAAATCTTATTAATAGTTCTTCCAATTCTCCAAATATTGATTTTTATTGAAAATTATTTGTAAATAAAAATTACTTTAACTCTAAAATCATTATTTCTTATCAACAAATTTATGGAAAATATTTAATTCTAAAATATATTTCATTTAATTTTATTTATTTAAAAGAAGTGATGAATCAAATGAATAAAATTTAAACAAACCTTTAATTTTAATTAATTCTATATTTAAGAATCGAATGAAAAATAAGTTATTATTAAATATTACTAAAATTGTCATTAAATTCATTTAGTTATTAATTAGTCGAAGTCATGACTGCTTTCTCTTTTGGTAATAAGTCTTTCGGTGTCAGGATTTGCTTCGACGTCTCGGTTCCGCTTTTTTGTTTCGCTGAAACCATTGTTCGGCTGAACGAACAGACTATACAATCAAACAAAAGCCAATTAATCTTAATATTTAAGTGGAAATAAAAGAAAAACTAACACTTCTTCTAATTCAAGGTCTTCTTCTTGAGTCAATTGAAAGTATGGATTAGTAGATGTCGGCTGAAAATGATATCCGGTCAGAGTAAAGAAGAGAAGGGTTGCTGTGTGTTGGAAGAAGACATTAAGCCATTCATATTGAAAAGGCACAGTTATTTTCAACAAATAGACGATAATTCGCGTGAAGTAAATGTAACAAACAATCATAACATAGAAGTGCCGAAAAAGTTTCAATTTTCTTAAATTAATGGCAGCCTTTCCATCAGTTTGTGACGCCTCCTGAAGGTGTCGGATAGACCAGACAACTGGAAACAGAATAGCACCGCAACACAACAGATCCACTAAAATGAATATTTCTCTCCACATATTATGTTTGAGTTCTCCCTCTTCGCTCTCCTCTGTTATAATATCTGCGATATTTGCCAAAACCTATCAATTGAAGTGAATTTCTATAAAATTTCAAAAATTTTTGTCGAATAAAAGTTTACCTGAAGTGGTATAACTATCATAAATATTTTCTTGTCCTTATCGCTCAGAATATGTTTGATGAATGCCCATCCGGTACCAATCAATACAATTGTGATAAATAGAAGGGCGCCTTTTAGCAAATGAGTTATATAGTAAAGAACAGCCCACGTCTCCACTTGAGAACCTTCTTTTGCGATGAAATGATAGTTAATCTATTTTTCACTCAAAATAATTAATAATCAAATGATTAATAGCCATAAATGTCTGACCCCATGAAACAAAAGTGAAAGCGCTTTGACGAACACCAGAGCCGCCATTAGATAATGAATTTTGAAGGCATCCCCACTTTTATTACGGATCACATGTATCCAAATAATTCCAACAAGGAAAAATATTACCGATAGGGCGAAGTACAACTGAGGTAATGGTATCTCTCCCGCAGATAAATAGTTGTCTAAATTTATTTCGGTTATAAACATTGAGAGATTAATTCTTGTGGTGGGTCTGAAACCCCCGTGGGATCCATAATTGGGACAGTTGTGGAAAAACAAACTGTAAAGACCTTCGTGGGATTTGTCGACAATAACCGCCTGAATCTGTAATCAATTAATTTGTTTGGAAAATGACTTTCTTTTGAAATATTCATTTACTTTAAAAGTGAATTCCGGACTCTTGGGATCACCGAAACGCGAAAGTTTTACAGAACCCAAACTACAAGTTTTCGGTTTGTCTTCTTTTGTGACAATTTTATCGCTATTCTGTTCACCCGAATTATCGCTTTTGTCATCACTTTTCACATTTATTTTTGATTCCTCTTTAGGGACATCTTTGACAGTCTTTATATCTTTTAATTGATTATTTGAATCATTTTCTATATCTTTCAAATTGTTATTGTCTTCTGGCGGTTCTTTTTTTACTTTTGTCTTTTCCTTCATTTCATTTTTAATCACTTTTGGGAACAATTTTTCTTCACTTTTTGTAGTTGTGTTCTGTAATTGAATACTTCTCTTCGGTTTTGAACCGTTTCCGTCATAAAGTCTCAATTTTGATAGAATTTCATTACAATTGAGATCAACTCTAAAGTAAATTATCATAAAATATATTAAAATCAACGGAAATAAACAAAAATTAATTACTTATTATTCTTAAAATCAAATTTCAACGAAACTAATCCAATGTTATCAGTGTTTGATTGGGTTATGTCATCCATTAGAAGACATCGGTCTTCATGTCCTTCCTTTAGAGAGAGAACAGACAATTAAACCAAATTAAGTGTTGAGTCGATTACCAGATAAGGAGTGAGACTATCGCTCATTGTTTTGGCTAAAGTCATACCGAACTGAAGATAAACAGCAAAACAATTAACTAAATCATTGATTCATAACTGAAGACATACCACAGATTCGTCATTAAAGGTATCAAAACTAAATTGTTTGACTTCGACAGTAAGAATACCGCCGGTGAAGAACCCAAATGTACTGATTGTGAAGTACTTCCGAACGTCATTCTGTTATTAACCACAAAATCAAATCAAATTTTAAATTAAATTAGAATTTCTTTTAAATGAAGTGATAATACATTTAAAACCAAATGATGTTTTCGAGACTCAATTTCTCTGATATTAAGTAAAGTAAATATTATTAAAAATATTTGAATCCATTTAAATGTTAAAAGTTTTGATAATTTTAATGAAATCATAGAATTATTGGATGACATCACGAGTTTTATGTCAATTATATAAATAGATTAAAAGACTAGTCGTTTACTCGAGGCTAATCTAAACACTCTTTTTGTGAATAATTTAGTGACAATTTTTTCAAACGATTGTAGACATGATTTAAATTTTATTGAATTAAAGTGCGATTAGTTTTCGTCATTGTTTACAATAAACTTGTTTTATGACAAATACATCGCAAACGACTTCAGAGACATTCGGTGTTCACTCAAACAACTAATTTATGCTCGAATTTAGTCAAATGATTAATAGATGTCAGCACTAATAACAACCCGATGTTTGTCTCCATAGAAACCATTTGTAACTAAAATTTAAAAACCAATTCATTTGTGAGAAATCACTAAAAAAATCAAATCAATCGTTAATTGCATTCATTTCATACGATTTAAGTCTATTAATTACTTTAAGAGTCGATTATTTATTTACAATAATTGTTGTATTAACTAAATATCGAAGACTTTTATCTCAACTGATTCAGAGGTCAACAAATCATATGAAGAGATCGAAAACGAGAAGATTTACTAAACTTTTTAATATTTTGACATTTCTTTAAAGTCTAGACATTAAGAAATAAATAATTTTATGAAATTGTTTTCAAAATTTGTTTATTAAGACATTTGTTCTTAAAATTGTAAACAATTTATTGTAAGAAATAATTTATTTTATGATAAAAATGATTGAAATCAATGACAAGAGAATTATCGATGCATTCGATGCAATGATCAACGAGTGACTGAAAAATGGACAGTAAGGACACTGATAGCTGCCACACACCTGTGCCCACAAAACAACACATTTAGACAAATATTAAGAATTGAAATATTAGTTTTCATTACTTCACAGATATGGAGTGCATAGAGAGCGAAGTCATCGATTATTTTTTCCTTAAAATATTCTATTCAATGGATTTTTATATTAAAAAAGTTTTGAAAATTTATTTAAAAAGAAATAACCTGGTTCATTCATATCATATACACGAACTTTTAGCCAACGCGTTAGATTTGCCACGGGTAACCATCTGTCGAGTGTGAACTGGACACAACTCCACTCTCTGTCGAGCTATTAGTTAACAAAATTACAATTGAATTAAGGGAAGGGAAAGGAAGGGAGGGCTCACATAATCGAACATAAAAGTTGCCGAACGCGGTCTAACTTTAGCCTGACTTAAACGAGGAACTTTACGCGACTGCAAATATTTCTCGATGACAGCGGGGTTTTGCCAATACCCGGTTGGAAGTGTTAGTTCGAGAACAGCCACTCCACTGGTGTTTCTTCTGTTGTCCCTTAATATCCATTTGGCGCACGACTTAATGGCAATTCTTGATTTGTTTCGACCGGAAAATGTCATTTCGACAAAGAGGTCGAACGCCTGTACCGGTGGTTGAAGTAATTGAAAGTCGTGGTCCACATTATACTGAGTGGTCAGTTGAACGATAGCCAGTCCGGCACCCCTGGCAGTGAGCGTCACGTGACCCCAAACATTGGGCTCAACATTAACAGAATGTGGTTCTGTTAAGTTATTCTGAGTGATAACAACGTGATTAATAATTCCGGGATTGGAAGAGGCCTCCACTTCCAGTTTCATATTAGTAATCGATCGAACGTGAGTTCTGAATGAGTAGTCAATTAAGGCCTGAGTCGACACTATTGTGTCAAACGTTGAGATAAAGCCGTCGTCATAGAGTCTCATATAACTCAACCATTTGACGATTTGGTCCTGAAGAACACCACCAAAACCGATGTAAACCATTAAAGCATAGGCCGTTCCTTTAAACCAATTATTATAAACTAATTTTATAAATAATATAAAGATTTATACCTTCGACTGCCAGTGACTCATGTATTTGTGGTACTCGTGGCTGAATAAAAGGTCTTTGGCTCTGATAGATGAGTCCCGGGGGCTGTTGTGATGACACATCACATAGAGATTAGATTATAGTTTTGTTAATAATAAAATTATACTTTTATGAAAGTGTCGGACCAATAGACCATTCCTTCGGTAATCTTTTTATTATCTTCGAGTTTATTAAATCCAATCTTTGCGTCAGGACTTCCCGATACCATTAATGCATACGTAGTTATGGCCAAATCGTAGGGAAAAGTCAGGACTTCTATTTTCCTTTCGAGGAATTTGATCGCTGATTGCTTAGCGTTTGAAATTTTAACACCTAATTCACCATGCACATCTGATGCTTTCACTAAAGTAATCAATACATGTGCTGTCAGAGCCACAGGTGAGAGACGAGGCGATGAGGACCAATTGCCGAACCAACTATTATAATCTTTTCCGTAGTTGTAATGATAACCATCTCTGAATTGGAAGGGATTTTCTTCATAGAAGGCTCCGTCCAAATCATTCATTGGATCCAATATTTGATGTCTTAAAATGAAATCAATTGAAGTTTCGATGATTTCTGGATCGATATAAATGAAATTATGCCAATCGTCGTATTGGGCGTCGATATACACTCGACTGCAATAAGCCGTCAGCCAAACAGAATTTCGTACTTCCCTTATGTCAAACATAGCAAATGAACCGTTTTTGAAAAATGTCATTTGATGGACATAATCGCGATTTAATTGTTCCAACATTTGTTTAGATAACTCTTGTCTCTCAATTGTGTCCAATTGATTGGTTATTCTTAAGTATATAAGAGTATAGAGTCGATACGCGAAGTCAAAAATTCTAAGTTCACCCGTTTTTGCCGTATATTTGATGTTTAAGTTTGTAAAATCTATTCTGGGCTCGAGTTGGGCGGGCACTCCCACCACATCCCCTATAATTGTGACCTTTGCTTTTGGGGAACCGAACACATATCTGCGGTAAATGTCTTGATATGGAATAATTGGGTCTTCGGTAACATTTATGTCTAGAAATTTGACTAAATATGACTGCGTTCTCATATCTAAAAGAAAGGAAGTGTGAAGTGAAACCTCTGCGCCGTCGGCTATTACTTCCATTTCGTGTTCTTTCCGATCCTTAAATTCAATATTTCATAAATATTTGATGGAAATAAAAGTTTGCATACTTTTGCCACTTGGCACCGACCAATTACCACAATTTTAATCTTTCCTCTTGTGGTCGGCACCACTGGAATCGGAACATAGAATGAAGAGTAAGGCTTAATGTAAATAAGATGTTGATGAGTGCCAGAAGAGGTAATAGGCATATAAGAAGACACCCGACCCATAGGCCCGACGTGAACGAAACGGTAGTCCAGAGAATCCTCAAGAATTATATCTGCCTTCGAGTCAAACAATCCTTAAATAAGAGCTCATAATTTAAATGAAAAGAACTCACTCTGACTTCAAAGGGCTGGTAATTAAAAGCAGCGACTCTTATTCCTATCTGTTCCCCCAAAACCGCAACAGTGGGCGCCTCCACAGTTATAAAAAATGGTCGGACACTATTCCACTATTCATATCAATAAGTCTTTGACTCGAAATGACATCTTTTCAAGTCTTACATAAAGAAATTGATCCATAACTGAGAATCCTGACTCCTGTGCGACTCCGATAGCATTGAATCTCCAGTTGACGGGTCTTTGCGGTACTTTAATGCCGACGTAATTGTCTGCGTTATAACTGGTAAAAGTGTCGATCCAACCAAAATTGTCTTCAGCCGCAGAATAGAAAAAATTGTTTCGATTTTTGCGATAAATGATAAAATCTGTAGGTTTTTGAACCCAATCCGTATGTTTTTCACAAAATAGTTCATCGGTTCCATCAGTACAGTCCCAATTGCCGTCACACTGTTGGTGCGATTCATAGCACTGTTGTCCGCCTAAACATAATAACAATACAAACGAGGCTTCCATTCTATCAACTTTCTGGTGGTTGAGCTGATGATCTGACTGTTGGTTTGACTGTTGGTTCGGACCATTATTTTGTATCTGATTTTTAAGACTTTGATTATAATAAAGGTTTGGATTACAACGATTTGATGCCAAAGAAAGCCTTAAATTAGTTAAGACAACTAAAGTATTGAACTGAAAACCATAAAATTTGTTAAAAATTCTTTAAGTTTGAGTAAAACTTACAGCAAAAGTAGAGCCCGAGTCCCGGGCATTGTTATGAGTCAAATAGTAGAGCGCTTTTTGGTCGATACCCTCTCGAGTTTTATGAATAACTTTTTTGGAGTATTTGGTCTCAAATTTTCTTAAAGCAATTTCTGCCTTCGCTTGAGTCACATCATTAAAGCCTTGAATGTCTTCATATTCTGAGTCAATAGCATTGAGCCCAATAAATGATGCCTTTCCTAAGTAAGGTATGTATTCTATTTCATTTCCTGATCGGTCCTGATTTAAGTTAATTTTTAGTTCCATTTTCTCTTTGTTGATGCCCTCAACCGGAAGACTCACACTATCGGCGATTATCTCATTGTCAGGTGTTATGTGATATACGATTACATTACAATTTGGGGCCATTTCTGGTGAAAGTGATATCGAAAATGTTGTCACAGATTTTAACATTCCGGACACAGACTCTTGTCCTGTTATTTGAATACTTCCTTTTGATACAACTATATAACTAAATTGTTCTAGGTAGAAATTAGCATAAACATGAAATACTCCATATTCTCCAGACTGTCCTTTCTCTGTAGTGGAAGTGATGTGAATCATTCGATTTGTTGATGAGATGTAGGAAATGGCCATTAATTCCGTAGTGACCGTAACCTCATTGGTTGAAAAGCGGGCTTTTAAAGAAAATCTGTCGATATTAGGAGGGGGTCGGAGTCGTATTTTGCCCACTCCTTCCTCATTGAGTTCTACTTTGAGACTGTTGTCAATTTGATCTTTACTTAAGGGTTCCATTTGACCGAAAACAGTGTTTTTATTCAAAATAAATGATGGCGTTATGTAAAGCGTCGAAACGGCTAAAAGTTGTCCCGAAAGAGGCACTGAATCACTATATGAGACCGCAATATATGTTTCGAATGGAAAACCGGGTTTGAAAACTACCGGCTGAGTATCGAGGTATCGAAGAACAAGAGTTGAGTTAATGATTCGGGTGCGGCCATAACCGGACACAATGTGATCAAAAAATCGTTCGCCGACTTCGACGTAAACTACAATTTCTTTGTTTATGAATGGAGTGATGAGCGGCGATGAGAACAGTTGTTTCAAATCGTATTGAAAGTCATACTTTCCTTCAAAGAGTTGAATGGTTTCAGACATAATAATATCTTCAAAAATTGTGGTTTCGCTGAAAGCGGTGTAATTGTCGTAATCGCCATTAAGTGCTCTCCAGTCGACGTTCATATTTTCGGGGATAATTATTACTCTTATGGTTGCGTTTCCGGTCACTGGTATTAGATTAGTGTGATTTGCATATATAGTGCCCTCAAGAAAGTTGTCATTTTGTGATATGAAAGCAGGCATTGAAACGCTGACATCAAATCTGTCGGTAAACCAGCGCTCGATTAATATTTTTCTGTTGGAAATCAATTTAAAGTCAATTAAATGACTTTCCGTTTGGATCAATACTTTTCTTCGATTTGCTGAAGTACTTTAACTCTGACAGTCCACCAGCCCCGGGGGTAATCTCCTGGCAATTGAAAGCCTATACTGACGATCCCTTTCAAATAATTATACAAAAGAGACGACGAAAAGTCATTAAATTTATTAATGAATCGATTAGTGTTTACTTTTTTGTTAGTTCACTAATGGTTTAAGTCATGACTAACTATTATTATTATTTTTATTATTCTGATGAGTGTATAATTGAGCTCTACTTGAATTAAAAAACTTACCTTGAAAAGGATAAATTGAATTCCATCTCTTCATAACAATCCCTCGAGAGTTCTGTCGAAGAAAATTGTTTTAAACATTAGAATAAATAAGATTTCAGTGTAAACACAAATCATTGACTAATGAAACCATAATTTAATTATAAGAAGTCAAACGAAATAATTGAGTAATGAATGCAATGATTACCAGAAGAAAAATATCGACCGCATCGGTGTATGCCTTCATTTCCATATTGAGTAATACCACTCGAATGCTAACTATTAGTGAAAAGTCATTCAAATTAAATAAAACTTCATTTATATTATTTTAATTGATTTCATGCATTCAATCAAATTTTGTTGAACTCAAGTGTTTTCACAACAAATTTTCATTTTAACTCAAATATTATTAAATATTATTGACTTTAAGAGAGTCATCACATTTATTCAAATACCAATTCTTTTCATTTGAAAAGAGTGAACAGGGTCATCTATGATAACCTTTCAAATAGTGCTTAAAGTAATAATGATGTTATGAATCATAACTTAGTCAAACTTAATTATAATTATAATTTGTTAGGTTTCTAACGAATGTAAATCAACCGAATAATTAAAGATAAAAATAATATCAAAGAATATATAATAACTATTTCGGCCTTTAATTTAAATAAATTAAATTCCCTTATAAAGAATAGAGCAAGATAAGCTTCACAACTCTAATAAAGTTTGATTAATTTAGGCAAAACACTGTTATGAGTGTTATAGACAATCCGTGGTCTATAATTATAATTTTGCATAATCTTGTTTTGTCGTAGAAAATAATTGAGTGTTTATATCATAATCAAAGAAATTCAAAAAAAATGTGAATTATTTTATAGTTTTACTGATCACTGAAAGGACTTAAAGGACTGAAAGGACTCTAAAGTCAATTATACGTTAAGTGATATAATTAGATATACATCATATCATGTATTTATCATTAACTTCTTGTGCCGAACCGCTAATTGTGTGCTAAATGAAAGTTAAAAACAAAACAATATTGTTATGTGTGTAGAGACAGATGTTATATAACTTATATTTGTATAAGTTATAACATATATATAATCAGTTAATTTATTCGACACTTAATTCTCATTTGTTTATTACAGCCAAAGAATTGCTGAAAACACAGGTGTTATGATTGCTATAAATGGAAAAATCAAACACCATGCACATAAATACACATAAACGCACATAAGTTCAAAGATCTTATGACAAATTCTCAATTAATGCAAATATGTTTTCTAGTTTAATGATGAACTTGGTCAGTTTGAGAAATTATAAAATGAATATAAATTAGAGAAGTGTGGACTCACTGGTCTGTTTCATATTGTATACCAATTGATTGGTTTGAATAAGAATTGTAAGAAATTCGGGTAAGAATTTCAAAGTTGTATTACTGGTGAATCCATTGCCACCGCGAACTCCATTAGCATTTCCTTCAACTTTTAGCTGATAATTACCGGATCTGGCGGTGAAGGGAATCTACAAAATATGAGACTATTATTTGAATTACTCTTTTATTAATAACATTTTGAATCATTATTTTTATTTTCCTGTTTTTATTTGCCGATCAAATAAAAGTCAATTGTGTTTGCGTTCAACTTTGCATAACTCAGTATCGACTCTGAATGAAAATGATGTTAATTTCTGGCTCTATATATATCTATGGGTTCATCAAATGTTAAATAAGAGTGACTTTTAATTGTTATTTTTGTCAGACATTGTAGTGTACACTGTAGTGATCAAATTGTGATAGATTAGCCCCATTCCTATGTATTTATATTTAATATTTGTTTATTTTAATTCACAATTTATACAAAAGATTGAAAATATAGTCTTCTATTGCGAGGAAATGAAAACTATAGATATATTCTGTACTTCAAATCTGAGCCTAAAGTTTAACATTAGAATCGTATGAATCGTTTGATTACATCCTTTAAAATTTATTTTATTTTTTGAAAATTATTTCATTCAGTCTTACAATAGTTTTATTTTTATTTTGAAAGTTGACTCTCAAATAGATTTCGTAATTGAGTTTCGAATGACAACTAAATTGTTTTCATTAAAAATTTTTGGCTAATTTTTATCTAAAATCTTGTTTTCAAACTATTGTTTAAGAGAATAACCAGAAAATAATGAATGAATGAATGACTATCAGTATGAGTATGACTATGAGTGACTATGAGTAGGAACAATCATTCTTTTAAACATATAATTATTTCAAACACATATTTTATACGATTGAATACTTGATATCCTTGAATCCAATGAAAGAACTAAATAATCTGAACAATTTTACACAAATTAAACTGAAATTAACTTATAATTCGATTTGTTTCATCTTGACCATGTTTAAACAGTAAAAAAGTTAGGAAATTAACACTTTATTTGACTAATCAATCATTGAATTCACGTCTAAAGTTTCATTTCTTTCACGAATTGCAATCAAAAGGAAAAAAATATGAATAAAAAGTTATCGAATATTAATATTTAAAATTAATAGAAATGGGTTTTGAAATTTGATCGGAAATGCATCAAATGTTTTGCATTAATAATAGTTCATTGATTAGTCTGAGATATTCTGTGCATATTCTGAGCATCAAAGCAATGATTGTCTGCTATTGATATTCAAATGTAGTGGGTATACATGTTTAATATCTACGTTAACTCACAAAAAAAAGTCAGGATATAAAACACATTTGCTTTGAATAAACTTTGTAAGACTAAAATTGAAATATTTTCACATTTCTATTCTTTTTTTGTATCGAAAATAAGAAATTGTTTTCATAAGAATATGGAGTATTTCGTGAGAATATAGAGTACTCTCTGTATTTCGTGAGAAAAGAAATCATTTATTTATGAATTGGTGTGAAATGCATTACATTATACACAGAATAATTGTTTATTGCATTCAAATGATTGTAATGAAAAACGGGGACAATCTTTTCCTCAACTAATAACTAATAATTATATTTATATTCAGAGATAATTAAACAAATCTTTCAAATGAAGGGATCGTTTATTTGATTTTATATCATGAGATTCAATAAAACTATTATTTCGTAAACTATTATTAATATTTTCTCAATTGTTTTATAAACTTATAAACAATGACTTACTTTCATCATAAGATTTTGTGGTTCTCCCGGAATAACCGCCTTTTGAGTGTCAGCGGCCACTTCTTCATTATTGCACTCCACTGTCGCTGATATTGTCAAAGGAAAGGGTGATTCTAGTAAATTGACAACCACTCTATAGATCTGTCCGGGTCTGACTTGCGAAGGGGCTACTATTAAGTATCGCCTTTACGTTTCAGAAAAAAATTTGTCACTTCATTGACAAACATTTAAATACTTATATTTTCAGATATAAATCAATATATTATATATAATAAGAGAAATATAACACGAAATCGATTTATTTCTATAAATAACAGAAATAATATAAAAGTTATAAACTTACGGTTCGTCCACTATTTTATAAGGAATATAAGGAAAATTATTTCCATTTGTGATAAAATCATGTTCTCTGATGTCTAGCACTGGTCTAATGACATGTTCGCCACTCAACCAATTTATTTCCAAAATTAAAATTAAAATTTGATGGAAACTAAGCCTTAGTTTCAAACGAATCATTTGAATGAATACATCCGAATGTATGGCAACACAGAATTTCAATCAACTGAGCAGTAATACAGACAACAGTGTTCTCGTGTAGAGCACAGGTAGTACTGAATCATTATAACTAAATTTCTATGAGTGAAGGCCGATATAATACAAAACTGACTCTAATATTAATTATAAAGAATTTAATTAAAACTACTTTTATTTAATTCTTAAATTTATATTAAATACTAAGAAATATATGAATACAAATTTAAGTATAAAATATAAAACAATTTAAATATAAGACTAAATCAATGGAATCGATTTAAACTAAGAGTTTAATGAACTCTTTTATATTTATTTTATTAGAGATCATATAAATGAAAGAATACTCCGATTATTTGTGAATCAATATATAAAAGAATTAATCGTTGGTTCAAATTCTGATGAAACTCTATTTGAGGCCTAACTTACGTTTTATTATATTTCCGTTAAAATAAATAAAATAATAAAATAATGCAAATATCAGACAATTCTTTATGAACCAAATTGAGTACCAAAACGAGGAATGATTTTACTCTGAAAGACAATTAGAGGCAGAGCTTTGGTTTAGTTCATTCTTAGCCCAGTTATGCATTTCTAATTCATTTTTGAGATATAGATACTCTTTAAGAAGGATCGGATCCAAACTTTCGTATTCAGATAATAGTTGTTCCGCTTT
The DNA here is from genome assembly GCA_034700165.1 of Galumnidae sp. Gr-Ori-00277. Classification (NCBI taxonomy): domain Eukaryota; kingdom Metazoa; phylum Arthropoda; class Arachnida; order Sarcoptiformes; family Galumnidae; species Galumnidae sp. Gr-Ori-00277. Next base: position 1,174 of record JAQIXI010000042.1, on the reverse strand, counting down.
TTTCAAATCATTTTTTAGTATAAACTGTTCCGATTCCAAAGCCTTTCGTTCTTCGTTTAACTTTTGAATTTTCTCTTTATTTCCATATTCTTCAGCGATTGTCTCCACTTCCAGATATCTATTGAATGTCTTAAAATAGAAAAATAGTGATAAAAAATTGAGAAACTGTACCTGTTCCGAATACAAAGGGTTTGAGCCTTTGCCACTGACAGGTTCGCTACCATTTCATCGAATTTCAATTTAAAGGGAATTTTGTATTTACTATAGTATTGATGGACGACATCCAAGTAATGGTCAAATAACTGTTCCAAAACAAACATTAATTGATTGAACTCTTAATTTGAATAAAAGCCAAACCCTTTCAAAGTTTTCGAACTTCTCTTCAAGACTTTCAATAAGTATTTGGTTTTCAGTCATTTCTTCACTTAATTGACTTAATTTGATCTCAAAATGATTTTGTATCTCAGAATCACTCATTTGGTCGCAATCGATGTCCTGACCAGTGATTAGTCGAAGAATTTCAAAACATTTACTTTTGATGCTTTCATTCAATTGTTGGTAAACTTCTTCGACATCGAAATGGCATTCGAGCGAAGATCCGTCGTATTTCTCAATCACATCATAAAGCAATGGATCCCTCGCTTTCAGTTCAGTTAATTGAAAACATTTCTGAAACTCTTTGTTCTGAAAAAAATAAAGTATTTATTAATTAAATAAAAATAGTTTTTAAAAATTACTTCAATTTGTTTGAGAATTGAATAAACGATTTCTGTTTTGGTTTCAATTAATTTGACTTTTGAGTCATCGCTGACAGACTTATGAGAATAAACGACAAATCAGTTAATTATTTAAAAATTCATTAAATGATTATATTTTACCATTTCTTCAATTTTAAATAAATATTAAAACAAATAATTGTATGAAAAGTTTAATTTACTTTTTCAACGATAATGAGATCAATAAATAATGTCTTAACTTTTAAATGTCTTCACAATTATTGTAAAGCAGGCATTGCCAAAAGTGGCCTCCAAAGGCCACTTTATAGAGCAGTAACAGAAACAGATAATATACCCAAAATTTATTCAAATAAAGGGTTACAGTAATAAAGGATTAGGAGTATAGCTTACACTCAATATTGGGTCCGATTAAATATAAAGATTAATAACTTAATGTT
>JAQIXI010000041.1:0-46034 GCA_034700165.1 Galumnidae sp. Gr-Ori-00277 | reverse complement strand
CTCTCTCTCTCTCTCTCTCTCTCTCTCAACATTTGTGTCTATTTGTTTAGTTGAGAGTATAATATGTTATTTCAATTGCTTCGAATCATTAAAACAAAAGATAATTATTTAACTTCTGTTTGAGTCCAAAGATTGAGAGCAGAAAAAATTGTTTAAAAGTGAAAAATAAAAAAAATCCAAATTTTTTTGTTGAAATCATTTCTTAAATTTATTATCGGTTGAACTCATCATCAAATGGCCGTTCATTTTGAGTGAAAGATAGGGGAAAGGGATGCCCTCAAGGCTTACATAACAACATAAGCCTCTCCGTTCATTTGGAGGCTTTCTCTCACTTTCTTCCTCTAAACAGATTGAAAGGACTATTACTTATGTAATTCTGAGAGTATATTACTGTCTGAAAGACATATTTTACTCGAGATTTTCATAAGTTTGAGCCGAAACATGTGATGAAAGCAATGATACCCGTCTTTGAATTTTTTCATATTCACGAAAAACACTTAAAATTCCGCTTTTATTTCAATTATACTCTGATTTGTGTGTATATAGTTTTAGTTCACAATTCATGATCAGTCCGTCCCGTAAATTGTAATTTGCGAACATTTCTCTATTTTATGTCTACCTATCCCTAGTTGTGGCCATCATTTGCCAGTACCTATTTATCCCCTAAACAAGACATGTCTTGACTCAGGCATTCATTAGACAACCACTTAAGCTCTGGTTAGAGTCAATGAAATACATTGTGTAGTCTGTATTCGCCTCATTTTGGGTTGACTTTAAAAATTTTCTCCTCGTTTATTGTGAATAGGATGTTATGGTTAGGAATGTTTTCATGCAATTCATGGCAAGAAATATGTGAATCGCTCTCTATGTGTGCGATCGCTTTCCAACCACTTGTTATTTAAGGGCATATTTATTATGGAAATTCTGGTCTTAAGATATCTATTAGTCTTTAATTTCTTGAATTTTAAAGATTTTTTGTGTAAAACTCCCGAAGGAATCGATTTTTTGCTCAATTTTTAATGCATTGAAATTCAGTAGTGAATTGAAAATCAATAATAATTTTTGTTGAAATATAACTACTTTTTAAGGAATTTATACTATAATTGGACTGATTTTGTACTCAGAATTGTATATTTATTCTACTCATGTCTTTAGTCCTGTTATCACATTATTTTGAAGGATTGCTTTACAAATAGATAATAATTAACGGGTTTGGTTGTAGGGCACAGGATATTCTTATCGATGTAGGGTTTACAAGGCGACTCTGGCTTTCCTCCCAGAAGCCCACCATCTAAGCAATGGTGGAAAACGCCTACATACCATTGCTGTATTTTCACCAGTTTTGAGCCTGTCCCTTTCAAATTTATTTTTTTCTGAGCTATTCTTAACCATCGCCTCAATCTATCTGTTGTTGTGTTAGCTTTCCATTCGATGTGCATATCATCAGCCTATATATACATACCTTTCCTTCACTTGACTTGACTTCACTTTTTTTTGATTGAAATGATGAGAGAAATACAGTACAGAAATAGACAGACAGAACAACAACACAACAACAACAAACCTGTGCAAAGGCTTCACAATAGACGTGGTGAAAATACCACCCACATCCCAATGAGAGATAGCACAGAATAGGCCAGTCAAGTGTACATCAATTCATAAACGCATAGATATCCAGTGAAGTCTAATATCAATTCTTCAATAAAAGTTTCAGTCGAAGTGAAAAAACTAAATTTTTTTATGCCTTATATTCCAATCTATCCATTCTTTCCATACTTTCCATGCTGTGAACATTTTAAAAGCTTTTCCTGCTCTTTCATTCTCTCTCTCTCTCTCTCTCTCTCTCTCTCTCTCTCTCTCTCTCCTCTCTCTCTCTCTCTCCCTCCTCTCTCTCATCAGAAAAAATAATAAATAAATATAACAATAGTTGAAAAAAATAATTTTGAGACCAAACCCTAATCCCATTCCTATTCTTATAGCTTTTAAATAATTGTATGAAAGTTGTCTGAGTTCTAACACATCCCTGTCTTTAATGTGTTATTATTGTTTGTATCGGATAATCAATCAATTTATTGCTGAAATCAAATTTATTTCGTATTTGTTATTTGTTGTGGTTTTCCACAAGTTTTACAATAATTAGTATAAGTATGGCCGCAATCAATGGTGGCCTCTTGACCTTGCAATAAACGAATTGAAATCTACCTGTGCTATAATTTATAACAATTATATTATTCCCTTTCGCTCTTTTCTCTAATGTTTTTATTGGCTTTTCGTTAGGTATTGAATGTAAGAGAATTTTAATCATTCATTCAGACAATGAGCACAAAGTTAGGGAATGACTGGTTTATGGGCACTGCCTCACCACTCATAGACCTGAGATATTGGTTTTCAATTCTAATTACTCGAATATTCATTGCAAGAGTGAAAAATCATTAAAAATGCTCAGAGCTTTCCCTTTAGAATTCTTAATGAGTTTTTAATTTTATTTCCATTTTCTTGTCTCAGAAGACAAATGAAAAATAATTTCTCTTCTCTTTTGAAAACATTTTTTTCTATCCTTTCAAAAGAATTTTAGCAAAAACTTGATTTTTCATTAAATGTGAGCGTAATGTTGGAAAATAGCATATTTTAGTTTTCTTTTTTTGCTCAGAATAGTTTTTTTTATCTTTAAAAGAAAACCTCAATTATTAAGGATTGGATGAAAGGAAAATAATTTTTCATTTAATAAAGTTTTTAATTCTGTTTTTGTTTGTTATTATTTTAAAACTCCTTTTGGAAAATAAGAAAATTTTATATTAATTTAAAGGATTAGAACTCATTTATCATTAAAGTAATAGAAATTTAACTTTAATTTACTGATAAAAAGCGAATATTACTTGTGATTAAGCATGGTTCATTACATTACATACTTGCTAGTATTATTGAATTAACTTGAATAACAACAGCGAAAATTATGTGCTTTTTTTGCTATAAAGTCATCTAAAAGTTATTCCTTATATATTCATAATTTATATGAAATGTGACATTAATTTGATTCAAAACTGATTAAAAACGACTTTAAATGACTTTTAAAGTCAACGAATGATAAGTTGAAAAAAAGTAACGAAATTATTTCTTATTAAGAGATGTCTTTTTGAAAGATTTTCATTACTTAACTGATGAGAAATGCAAAGAAAAAATACTTCAAAATCTTAAGAAATTAACAAAAAATATTGTCTCTCAAGACATCAATTGAGTAAAATTATGGCTCAAAAACAAACAAATCTTTTTCTTAAATAATAAATAAAATTAATTATTATACGAATATATTTGTATTTAATGATAATTTTTTAATATTTGTCTCTTAATTAAACTAAAATAATAATCAGTTATTACTTTAAACGAATGGATAACTTTTTTTTAGAGTTGAATGTAATTACTATTTAAGTGAAGAATTTTTCAACGAAACAGTCATTGAAATGAGAGAAATAATTATTAGATTTGAATTAATATTCCGTTTTCGTCAAAGATTTAAATAATAATATTTTTCTTCATTCCTGAGTGGCTTCCGATTGCGTGAAATCATATAATTATTAAAAGCAATGATTCGTTAAGGAATAAACAGAACAAGTTTATAGTTTTGTGACACAAAAAGTCAAATGGGACTTTTGTGTGCACATCGTTAGCCCTGGGAATAAGGAGGCGGGTGTCGCAGAGGTCAATCACTAACGAGATGTACGCCTAATGCCTTTCAAAAGCCGGTTATTATTATTCATTTCATTTGTGGAACTTTTTTGTGAATTTTTTCAAATGAAATAATGGGAGAAAAAAATTGACGAAATGCTTAAGTAATCCATTTGTCGTCTGTCATATCACAGTCTCCATGAGTTTAATGATAATAATGGGTGTAAAACAAGGCTTAACCGCTCTTTTGTGAGCAATTCCTTTGGAAAAGTGTCTGAAGAGAAAAGAAATCGCATTTCTTTTATTGTTTGCGAAGAAAAAGTTATAATTTTATTGCATATAATAATCATAAGAATTGTTGAAATCGTAAAATGAAATCAAATTATCGTTAATTTCAAATGACTTTCATTTTTCTTACTAAGACTTGAGAAATGTCTCCGATTTGTGTTCTGAAATGAAAACAATTTTATTTTATTTTTTCTCAATTGAATCGAAAAAATAGTTTAATTAAAGAAAAAAAACTTTTATTATCATTAGATCTGATTAGAAGTCATTTTGGATGAGTTTAGTTCTGAGTTGACTAACATTTAGTCCTTGAATTGGATTTTTGGGTGTTTTTCAGATATAATATTATCAATGAAATCGATTATCAATTATTTAAGACTTATTTTTTTTCCTTAATTTATTCCACTATCGGTTCATTAATTTTGGGTTTTCTTCGTAATAGAAGTGCAGATATTATTCAGAGAAGCATTTGATGGTTGATATGATATCTAATTTCTGGTACTTAAAAACCAGTTTTCCTTTCAGTCTTGAATTAAACATTTGATTCTTGTTTTTTGAATTAAATTCGAGAAAAATGTTATTTTATTTCCCTTTTTTTTTCTTCGACTGGTCTTCTTCTTTACCGAAAAGATTTTAGTATTAATTTTATTAATGCAAACGACAGTGTAATACGATTTTTGATGATATCATTCTTCTAAGTCTTCTTTAGTTCCTTCTGTTATTTTAGGAGAATTTTATTTGTTTTTAATCCTCTTTATATTCTAAAGAATTTTAAATCAATTTTTTTTATTTTATTTTAGGATTTTTTCTACAGATTTTTGTCTGTAATTTAGTGATGGATTTGAAAATAAATTTTTTAAAACAACAGCGAAAAGACCTTAAGTTTGAATTATAAATAAAATTATTCGTCAAATTAGAGACAAAATAGCATTGAATTCAATGATTAGGCGTTTGATTTGATTTAAAGGAAATAAAAATCAAGAGTCAATCTAAAGGAATTTCTCAGATATTTTATATTTAAATGAAGTGACACTAATGAGAGACCACATCACTAGTGATAGTCAGCCGCTCTTCTAATATCCTATCCTTATATAAGAATTTTATAATCACTGAATCAAAATTAAGAGAAAAATAGATTTAATACTAAAGATTACATTTCGAGAATTGTAATCAACTTTAAGTTAAGCGAAGAAAAAAGTATTTTATTTATGTGAGAAAAGAGGCTCATCTCTTGTCGCTTATCTCTGGATGCGACCATTCATTTGGTCGGTTGTCTCTTAATGATACCTAAAACTAATATAAGGAATGAAGCAAAAGAAAATGTCTGCAAATTAAAGACAAATTTCGGTCCTTAACTACATCTTCGGGTTTAGGAATTGTGAGGAAAAGAGTTTATAATTGTCTTCTAATAGAAGACAAAATACTTTTTTGTTTGTCTCTCAGTTTTTCAGGTAATCTCTAGAAAAACACTGAATGATATATAATAGGATAATATATAAGTCAAATATAGCTTTTATAGCCTGTCCTCTGACTTAAGTATCTTTTCATTAAATGAAAGACTAAAGCGGGAGAGAGTTGTGTGAAAAGGAAGAGAGAGTACAGTCATGTCATTATCTAATTCTTAGGAAAAGAAGTAAAAACTAAAATAAAATAATAGGGCTCTCGACTATTGGTCTGTCGGTGCTCTAAGTCTAAGGTCTTTGCTATCTGTGTATTTGCGATTTGCAAGGAATAGAGCGGACACACACTGTGTTGTATGTATGTGACAGAGAGTCAATTATTTTCTGTTTCTTCTTGAATCCAAACGACACATCAATCCATGTGGTGGTAGACATCACAAGATTCATGACTGTATTTTTCACGCCAACCATCGCTCAGTTTTCTTAAAACTACAAAATAAGGCTTTTATTGACATATATTTAGTGACATTTGAGAAGACGTTTATCTCTGTCCGTATGACTGTTGCTTCTAATGTGATGGCCATTAAAACACAAAAATAATGATAATTAGTGTCTCTCACATTTTCAAATAAGTGAGGTTCATATAAGTGAGGTTAGCTTTTTATATGAGATATTTATTGGAAATTTTAAAAATATTTTTCGGTGAAGAAAATCATTAAAAAAAGAAGATTTTAATTATCATTTTTGTTGATCGAAATGAAGGCTTTGAAGGCAACCATTTATTACATGAAAAAAGAGAAGCAATAAATTTATTGAGTTTTAAGTTTTGGTTTTTCGCAAATTTATTCCAATTATAAACATAGAAATTGGATTATCCAGAATCGATTGCAATGGCGTACATGAGCTAACCATGTTTGTAGTTTGATTTCCTGGATATCAATCTCTTTGAGAACCCCTTTTCCTTAACTTTTAAGAAATGTCAGTCTTATCGATGAGCTTTTTTTTCGGAAAATATTTCTTTGGAAGAGAAGTATTGCAATCAATTGAATGACACGAAAAAACAAATCAAACATATCTTAAAAGCAAAATATGTTTTCTCTCGTTTTAAATACCATTTTAAGTGTTGAGTCAGATATTGACTTATGTTTGTTCACTCATACATAAGGGAAAGCATATACACATACATAGGGGCAGAGCAGGAGATTCTTAACGAATACATAAATACATACTAAGAGCTATTCGGCCGATGAGAGAAGCATATCATCAGTGCTCTCATCACCGGTTCATCTCTGGCGGCGCTTTTATAGTACAGTCTAACCACTGGTATTCATATCTCAAGTAAACGATAACTACAAATATCCCACTCAAGTCATACCAAACACTGGTTTTCAATATTTTTTCAAAGCCATTACCAAAGTTTGAAAAACTGGTTAACAATTGAATCAATGGATAATTGTATATATCGTTAGACCTTTGGTTGCGATGAAACAAAAACTGACTGTAATTTTCTTTATATTTATGAGAAGTTCACACAAATTAAGGACCGACTCTATCAAAGGTATATTCAACCGAAAACAGAGAAATAGTCCTAATAAATAAGAAAAGGGTTTACAACACAAATGGGATTCGTATTTACCTCACAAATAGTAATAAGAAGAGCGCCAGTAATCAGTCGTTCGCTTATTAAAAAGATTGCAATCATAACCTTTTTAATAGCACTGGAATACCATAAGAAACCAGTATTGAAAGTGAACGGATAGGCATCTGGTTGTCCATTGCATGCCTCACTTATTAAGCGATTCAACTGATATCATATCGTTTATTACTAGTACTTATGGAACAGAGAGAGGGAAAGGGAGGAAAGCATTTTTCTCGTCATATATTGTTTTCTTATTTGCAAGTTATTTAATCTCATCTTAATTTTGCTCTTTTGTTCACTTGTGTTAGCGATGGAGTCAGTGTTCACTCTGCAAACAGAGTAGTGTCTGTTAGAGAGGGGACGCCACACAAGAAAATGCCGACTCCTTAAGTATTTTAATATAAGTATTTTATACCATATTTAACCTGAAGGCTATCCCTCTCTTATATATATTGATATTCTGGCGATTATTTCGGGATTTTTTCTTCTTTTGCTTAACTTTTCTTATGAGTGATTGGTCTGACTCGTCATCAGTGAAGATGATTGGCGTTCATCACATGTTTTTCTTGTGGCCCATAAGAAGAGCCAAATTATTTTCCTTCTCTTAAATATCTCATGAAAAACAACATAATAATCGTTTGAGGTATAGCCAAGACGTCAATTAACTCAATTAGTTATTCACTCATTAATCAGTTGAATAAAACTATTTTTCATTGATTTGTGTGGAAAAGATAAAAAAGTTAGCAATAACAATTATCCAGCATTAATTAGAAACTAATGGAAATTAATTAAAGCCGATTATTTGCAAAAAAAATGATTTTAACTGGTTAATACCCTGGTTCTTCATTATCATTAAGACGATGTGTGTGATGAGAAGAGACTCGAAACGAGACATAATTTTCTTAACAAACCGTATAAAACGCTGAAATTAATCTCTACATTCATCCAAAATTAATCATGCTAGTTTTGTTCATGTTCTGGTTATGGTTGGGTCACTCTCACTATCAATTAAGAGCTTTTAAGACAGTGGTCTATCATCTCTGTGTGAGTGCTTTTTGGGCCTCTAATTAAGCGAAATATTTATTAATTAAATAAATACTAGACTTTTAGTCCGAAAAGTCGTGTTTTTGGGCTCTTTTCTGAGTAAAGAAATCCCTTCCCTTGAAATTCGAATTTTTTATTTTAATTATATGTTTTTCATCGACTCTTTGATTAAAATGAAATATTTGTTTCCACTTAATTTCAAAAAGAATTATTCGATCATAAAATTTGATGAATAGTTTAAAGAGAAAAAATGTAATTTTCATCAAAAAATTATGTTTTCTTTAAAGCCAGTGGTCTATATATGAGCCCTTTTTTGGTATTTGATTTGAAATTTAATTTCAGTCATAAAATATAGTTTTGTTTGTTGTGTCCTCTCCTTAACGATGTATTCGATTCGATATCGGAACTGATGTTAAGCGTACGTAAAGAGTATGCCATAAGTCATAGCTCTGGTAATTGTATATTAGGTTTTGAAAAATCGTGGCTCAGGTTGAGCTCCTCCCGGGCACTTTAACCCATAAAGCAATTAATGACTTTTCCACATATGTATGGCCAGAGCCTACGTTCCACTTGAAAACCACTGTATCTCTGGTCATGAAATGAATTTCTCAAAGAAAGAGAAAAAATATTTTTGCGTTTAGTTTAAAGCCAATCATTAGTACAACAAGGGGTGGATAGACTAGAAAAGCACTGTTCCAGAGTAGTACTCTAAACCATTGTCCTAAACATAAGATTCAGGTCTTCACCTGTTTATATACAAAAGCAATAAAATGAAAATTATTCGTAAAAAAACATCAAAAGAAAAATAAATAATAAGAAGAAGAATAAGAGGAAAAGTGAAGAAAAGAAATTGAGTGGTATAGCGATAGGGCACACAACTAACGAGCGAAGAAGGGCTCAGGTTATCATAAGAGTACACAACACCTGCCCCTCAAACTAAAAGCGAAACCGAATTTTTGTCGAATATATTATATATTCTCAAAACTCTAATATTTTAAACGATTACAATTCAAGGCTAAGCACTGGTCTCCTATGCCTCAACCAAACTAGATACATTGATGACTTATTCCCACGCTAATCACCTGCTCGTTAATGTTTTTATTTAATGTAATTTAGCATTTCTTTTAAAGCACATCATATTCTCTCTCTCTCTCTCTCTCTCTCTCTCTCTCTCTCTCTCTCTCGCACTTTCTCTCACTCTCTAAGAAATTATTAAAACATTTTTACATAATTTAAGTCATTCTCTTAATTCTTGGCAATGATTGTGTAGAACAGGTATATATAGGGAGCCCTAAATGGCAATTATAATCATTCAAAAAACACTATATTTAAGAATTAGCTTTTCATCATCAGATACTACTTAATCATTATCAGGTTAGTCAGTACTGGCGCTCAACACAACCACTGCTTTAAGTGAGCATAACTTAAATATGAAGAGAAAAACTTTTGATTAAGTTTTAGAGGTAACCATTAGTGGAAATCAGTCCCAATTTAAACGAATTTTCATGCAATCACTCAATTAACAAGATGATTATCTAACTAGACCTTGATTTAGACTTACATGCTTCAATTGCAGTTCAAAATGCTCTTGGTTTAATCCTTTGAATTTGCCGAATATAGTGAAATATTTTCACCTTGGTAATGCCAATATTAACGAATGAGTAAATCTCTGCAAAACCTATTTCTAATCCTCACATAAATTACTTTCAATTGGAAACTAATTTACAGAATTGTATACAAAGAGAGAACGGGAGAGAAATTAAACTTATTCTGAGCTCATAATAATAATAGGGATGATAATTGTCATCGAGTTTTACATCCATTTTTCCCACTCATTATATTTTGGGCACTCAATTCCTAACTGTCGGTTTGTGTTATTTCGCCAAATGTTTGAAAGTAAGGCTAATTTAGTGATTCCCTACCATTGACTACCATTTCCTACCTTTGCCTGGATTGTTGTAAAGAGGCAAAGCTGACAAACGAGTCTCTCGTTAATAAAACAAATATTTTTTCAACACTTGATTACCTCTAAATAATAATATACATACAAATCAGTTGTGAATATATTTATATAAAAATTTATTTTTTCTTTTAAGTCGTTTTTTGAGCAAAAAATAAGGAAAATAAAGGAATTTCTTTGCATTCAATTACAATCACTTGTATTATATAAAGAGTAGTTTTTGTGCTTATTTTTGCACTTTTTCTTCAAATAATATTATTTGCATTCAAATACCATAAAACAAAATCCAATTGAATTTTACTGTTGATTACGTCTTAGAGTTTGATTTGTATTAAGATTTTTCTCTTCGTTTTTTATTTTTCTTTATTTACTCATAGATTAGTTCACATCTAATCAAATATTTTGATTTATTTTCCCATATTTTTTGTTTAACTGATGAGAATATTTGTTTGAAATTTATTCCGAATAAGTTTTTTCTGTTAAGTTTTAATAATATTTTACTCAAGACATGTCCTTAATTTTCATTTGTTTCTCCTTGGTCAAATTAATTTACTTTCAATTCCCGGAAATAATTGTTATTTATTACAAAATTTTATATTCAATAGTTTTATTTCGTTTTATATCTTTTTATTTAACGCAAATAATTGATTAATATTTGTGTCCCTCTTTTCGAGTGGAGATAAAAATCGATTCAAAACAAATATGAACCAAATGTACCAAAAGTTTGATTCCTGGAAAAACTACTTCACATTTGACTTTTTATTTTAACAACACTTCAATCAGTGATTTGATTACTTAATGAAAGTGGAATTGCTTTCTATAATACAATAACTTCTTTTATTTCCATTAATTTTAATTTCAATGAAATATTGATATTATATTAGAATAAATCAAATAAAAGATTATTAAATGTTTGCAAAGCATTCACTAATTTTTCCCAAACTTTTTGTATTATTTTTAATCTAAAAGAGTATAATAGAGTTGAATAGCGATAAGTCAAACACTGGAATATTCAGGAATTGATTTTCATTTAATAAAATTGAAAATATTTTTATGCTTTTCTGGAGAGGGAATGTGTTGTGCGGACAGACATTCGTAACGAATGATTAATTCCTTTGTGTGTTCGAGTCATTGAATCACAACTTTTTTCACTGACTCTCTCTTTCTCTCTCTTATATTGAGAAACGCCAATAGATATCGAAGTGAATGGACAGGCGATCACTCGATATATAATTGTTTGCAATAGAGAGGACTTATTCGAGTGACTACTTTATGAGTCGTCCGAATCACTTTTTTTCAAAGAAATGAGTGCTTTTGAAATAAATCCAAACGAATGGGGGATCAGAATAAGAGAGTCATTCAATCAGAGTTATTTAGGTTTGGGTGCCTGTGCTCTATCTCTGTTATACCCTAAGTGAACACCAAATGGCAAAAGGGAAGGGAAGTTGTGAATCATATTTAATAATCTATTTAATCGGCTGTTGGGCCGCACAGCACAGTATCGGCACAGCTTGACGTTTGTATTTCTAATTTTGCCATTTATTGTATTATAAAAGTTATGATATATTTTCCTTTACGTCACACAATATTCTTGTGCTGAACACAACTCCTGTCGCACCAGTTTATAGATGAGAGGGCAAACTGTGCTCTGCCAGTGGGGTGAGAGTGCGGTCAGTCTGTGCATATCTATCCACTTGAATCAATCACTTATGCCTAATATCATATCATTGCAATGTGTGCGTACTTTTAATGTCTTTTCCATTGGACAGGGGAGTAAACAGGGTCACTTTTTTAGCTAAAATAACATAAAAGCAAATGCAAAAATAACTATTGGACCTTAAGCCACAACAAAAGGGTCTTGCTTGTTTTGTCAATGCTATTTTTTTGAGTGAGTGTGAATTAATCAATTGTTTTGAAATGGTCCCCTCTCTGTCTCTCCCTCTTTGAGTAATGAAAATGCAAAGTAAAGATTACTTAATGCTTATTGAGTTTACTTATCAAATGAGAGGACTTACGACTAATCGAGAAAATATGTGCCGACACAACAAATGGCTTTCGTTGTCATTATTAACGCGAATCTCTTTTGTGAGTCACATATGATTTGATAAAAATGGGAGAAATTTATACGAATTTTATTATCCGGACATCAGAGCGAATATAAAAAGATCAGGATATTTGTCAAACACTTGAAAATCTAAGCACTGTTTGGCTTAAAGTTCGTTATATTTGCGGCACTTTTTCAGTCTTTCATTTAGTCGTTGCGGTGTTTAGAGTGAATGCTTTGCTTTTCTGTAGACATTATTATCTAATTTAGATATTATCGCATAATATATGTCTTTATTATGTGTTGTGACGGCTATTATCTTGAAATTTGATTTTTTCAGACTCTGAGAGAGTGTCAGTTCTATTTCCCGAAGTCATGGCATATGACTCTCTTCATAGAAGAATAATTTTTACTCTGCTTTTGGAGTACAGAATAAATAAATAAGAAATTATGTAAAAACACATAAAAATAGATTTAATTAAAAAATTGTTTCCTTTTTTCAACTCAACAAAAATAGACGTCAAGAATAATAAATGAAGTTTTAAATTTAATAAGTTATCCAGGTTATAAAGTGCAAAAACTTTTCTTTCATTAGTCAATTGCAAATAAAAAAAGTCATTAAATTAATTAAAAATAAAAGTTTCCTTAAAAATAGAGGTTTTTCTCGAAAAAAGATTCCTTTCTATAATTTTTTGAGTCATATATCAAAATGACAAATGATTTTCGTTTTTATGACCAATAATTCATTTGTGAATTCCTTACTCTTCTTCGAACAGTTGACGGGTGAGAGAGAGAGAGAGAGAGAGAGAGAGAGAGAGAGAGAGAGAGAGAGAGAGAGAGAGATCCTTATCTGGCACACATTGCAAAAGGAAACCAATGCTAAAGAGTCCATGCGATCGACTCTTTCTAACAATTCTGTTCCAAATGCCATATCAATGATAACTTGCTTTATATTAACCTTTTTTTCATTTCTTTATGTGAGTCAGAATCAGAACCAATACTTTTAACGGCTTTTCAGCCGAAATATAAAATAGATATTAAATACACTGAAGTTTTCAGTGGATAACTATAGTGTGACTCAAATTACAATATCATGACATACGGCGCACATGAAATACGATTTTCATATCGGAAAGTCTACCCAACGGTATGACATTTACTACTTTTAACGGATGCCAATGAATAATAGCTTATTATATAACCAGAAATTTTCGTGGGGTTTGAAAGTCAGTCCTTAACGTCAATATATTGTAACCATATTTTCGACTTTAATAGAAGTAATAGAAAATGGATATGAAGACAACGGAACTCCTATTAGACTCTTCTTTTAACAGTGTTATCTTGGTAATTCCCTTTGGGCTAAATATGTTAGATCACAAATAGTAATAATATTCTACGAAATTCTGAGTTATAAATTCCCAATTGACTCAAAGCTCGGGTAGATTAGGAAAGGAGAGGACTGTTAGAGAATCCCTAAATTCTATATTAATATCAGACAATGAAATACATTAACAAGAATTTCATCGCAAAATACACTGAGTTTTCACTGATCTCTGCTTTTAGTTTCATAAAGTTTTTGATCAGATTTGGCCTTAAGTTTGGGCGTACGTGAAATGAATACTAGAATTACAGACTTTTTCTGACTTTTTTTTCTGTGAGTGAACACATCGATTGCCTCTCTGTGTGCCCTTTCCTCGGGTTTCTATTGATAAGTAGTATTTTCGGACACAAATGAGTCTCAAATGCAATTCGATTGGAAAAGTTCTTTGATTTGATCAGAAAAGTAGTAAAAAGAAGAAAAGATCTCTAACTATGATTTGGAAACTCAATAACTAACCCTCACTATTGGTATGCTTTTCCTACATTATGTATAGAACAGTGTAGAGTATTTTGTTCTGTGCAATACTCGAGCATAGCTCACGTTTTTTCGTCATCATCTCCTCTTAGTCTTTGTCTTATAACATATCAGTTTTGAGTCCGTAGTAAAAGTAAAATAACCTCTCCTTCAGAGCCTTAAACCATAAATCAAATGTGAGACGACATGAACGCTGAGAAAAAGCCCACAATTTATACGAAACAGTATTTTTGGGCCTAAACTTTATGTGTTTCTCCAACGCATCAAATATTCTGTAAGTTTTGGCCAATTTTTGAGTGAATCCAATGGAAAAAACACATAAAAACTCTTCTTTAATACTATTCTGTCGTATATTAACTGCAAGTCGTTTAGGGATCGCTTTTCAAAGAAAATACTATTTTTTGGTTTTTACCTCAAAATCGATACCAACAGCGAAGTTAAGGAAAATATTGGATAAACTCAACAAAGAAAGTCTTGGGTTATAAAATAGTTTATTTTTCCTGTTTTTTGAGAGTCTTGTGTTTTAGTGTCGGCACTACTTATCCAATATATTCACTTAAATATTGGATTTGATGTCCAAAAAAACATATGAAAACATTTATTTAAATGTTGTGTCAAATAATATTTACTGAAAAAAATAGGAAAAAAATATTGAATTTGAATATTTTAGATAAAAATCTAATCAAAAATAAAGTATGACTTTTTATTTGAATAATGCTCTTGGTAATGCACTAGAATTAATATTTTATCCCTTAAATGGAAATTTATTTATATCCTCTTTTCTAATGATTAAAATTTTGTGATTTAAAAACCTTTTTTTTCCTTTACTTTCTTTTTTATATTTGTGCTGAGATTTATCTGAATTTAATTTCAAATTAATTGAATGTCTGATCATTTGATCGGTTCAACAATTTTCTGGATAAAAGTTTGTATACTTTTTTTTAGTACTCCATTTGAAAATGTTTTTGCACTTTCCTTAGGAATAGAGGAATACATTAATGTTTATTAGTATTGAATGTCAAATGAGTGGAGAGAAACACATTAAACATTGAATTTATTTGACTCTTATTTTGAGAGACGTTTTTATACGTCGAGTGCAGAGAAAAGACTATTCCCTTATTATTATTCCAGTTCTTCTTATGTCTTATGTCAAGCAATTTATTGCATTCCTCTATAGTCAAGAGTTTAGGCTCTGAGGATGGGTCCTCTCAAAGACACTTATTTAGCATAAATTTAAATTTCTTTCACTCACTTTTGCTTTTATTGGACGACAAAAAAATAATAATCAGTTTTTGGTAAAAATAAAACTTCGAAACAAAAATAATAAAAACTTTTACTCATTTTTTATTCCAAATATGACTCTCGAGAACCAAATCATTCGTTATTTTTGATAATATTTTTATATATTTTTTTATCAAAAATTGGTTTTATTTTTCTCTTTTTTGATTAAAACTTTTTAATAATTTTTGACAAATTTTTCTATCGATTTGACTGAAATTATGTTTTGACGGCATTTTCTTAAATTTTATTCCTAATTAATTTGAAATCTAATTATTTTATCTTTTATTTCTTTAGGTAAGCGTTTAATGTCATTCAATTTGGTTTTTGTCGGGAATTCATTTTGATTTCTAAGTCAACCAAAGAGTAAGAATTCAAAGACTAATGAATTCAAAAATGAAAGTAAATTAATGTGAAATTAATTGTCGAATATCTTTAGGTATTATCTCTATTCTTATGCTAATTAACCAAAAATATATTCACAGAATTGTCATTAAAATAATCTTTTAAAAAGATTACTAACAATAGGATACCTGTCCTTATGTTTACTGTGAAAGACAGATATATTCGAAGATAATATTTGTTTTCATTGACTTTGAAGAGAGACTGAGAGTTAGGCCTCATATAAGAGAAGGTATGAGAGAAAGATTGATCGATGACTAAAACTGAGAGCAAAGCATAAGTAAAAGAAATGACTGGTCGAGCAAAACAAACAGTGAAAGAAAAAATTAGAGATGAGATAAAAGTGAGAGAAAATACTACAGAAAATAATAATAAATGATTGGATGAGAAGATATTGTGAGACATACGGTAGAGAAGTCTCCAAAAAAGAGGGAAATAATAGTAATTCTTATACCGAAAACTAATACTATTATAACACATGAGTTATATGATTGGAGTAACCATTGGTTTAGAAGTGCTGTTCATTTATATCGATATTTGTCACTGATATTCATCTGAAATGGAGGCCAAATTGCACTGAAATTATTGAGTTGTGGCCAATTTTGACTCTCGCTCTGTATGTTTGCGTCCATTTGCACACATGAAAGAGACGAAGAAATATTATACTTGGTTCGGGTTTTTTGCTTCGACACATTCGACACATTCGTCTTCTATTTATAACAATTTGTTTCGGCCATTAGTCTTACTCTTCTTTTGTTTTATATGTCTTTCCCTTTACTTATGGTTTTGTGTTACCCCAAAAACTGAACTTAGAATTCAATGATTCAGTTATGGCTTACAATTAAATTTCAAACACATTATCTATAGTTGAGTTCATTATTCTTCGACTTTTCATTCCTTCCCTTTATGTCAATAGTCGAGAGTAGAGATAACTGAAACGAAAAATGTTAGAAATGAAGGAATATTTTGGAAATGTGTAACTATGTGTCGTCCCCCACAACCCTCTCCTTAACTCAATGACTGTCAGTCCTATTAATTTAATGGATTGACTAAAAAGAGTTTTTCTACTGTTATTTGAAGAGATGGGTCTTAAGAAGCGTTAGCTTTACTTTACTTTTAGTATTTTTAGGAAGAGTTGGTTTAAGTTTTTTATTCCTTTCCTTTCATACAATTCTATGAATTCCTTACAAATAAGAACGTATTGAAGGGAAAGATAGAAAAAAGAGTGAAATCTAAAGACTGGTTGACTGTAGAGGAAGAATGCAATGAACAGATCAAATGGCTTAGAAAATAATCTTATGTCCTATTATTGCGCTTCTTCTCAGAAGGACAGCACAGACTATTGCCTACACTTTCTTTATGTCTATTTTCTATTGTCAAATCCTGAGCGAAGATCAGCTCTTCTGATGGAATGAAAGTCAGACAATATTTTCGTTTTGTCTAAAAAAAGAATTTCTTTTCTGATAGTATTTTGTGTTATATTTTGTTGTGTCGGCTATTCTTCTAATAAGTCCTTTAAAATAACAGTAAAACAGGTATTATCTTTACCGAAGAGACTGGTCTTAAGAGTCTTATCTTAACAATTATTGTATGATTTGTTTTTTGAAAATTCTCTCCGTTTTGTTTTGTTATCTAAAGATTTGTTGTAAAACAAAAAAGTATTTTTCGCTGAGATTTGCAAATCTTTTTTTTTGGGAATCCTCTGGTTTTCTAATATACGTTTTCCCCTCTTTTTTTCAGTCGTTTCATGTCTTGACTTTAATTTGAATTTTGTTTTTATTATCGAATAGTTTTGTTGAGCTCTCCATAGTTGAGACAATGGTATTGATAACAAAGATATTTAAGATTTTTCAATCGATAGCCACCGCTCTCTTCGAAAAAGCATTTGTTTTTCTGGAAACGCTTTTCGTCCTAAAACTGTTGTTTATATTTCCCAAACACTGGACTTTTGGATCGACTGCTGTTTGAGTCTAAGCAACGACTGATTGAGAGAATGGGAAGAATAGATTGTCAGTAATGATAGTCTCAATAATATATTGTCTATTCGTCGTTAGGCTTATTATCGATAGATAGGAGACAAACAAACGTATAGCCATTCCTCGAGAGAAGAGGCAGACATTGATTGCCAGGATTTGTGTTCAAATATATATCGTGTTGTTGTGTTGTGTCGACTCAATTCTGAACACAAAATCTTGTATTTCGTGTGTCTTCTTACGACTGTTTCTCCGAATACACAGTCGAGAGAGAGAGAGAGAGAGAGAGAGAGAGAGAGAGAGAGAGAGAGAGAGAGAGAGAGAGAGAGAGATTCAACGGTTTTCATGTGTTTATCTCGGGTTTAGTCAAAAGTCTTTTTAGTCTATTTCTTGTACTAAAGTGAGTGACAGTGAAGTGCATAAGAGTTTGATTTCATGTTAAGATCAGGAAATTCAGGGTTGACCTGATAGGGGAAACACATTCACAAAACTATGAGATTAGGAATTAAAGACAACTGAATTCTGGTTAAGGCTAGAGGTATATAATAAGCCTAAGTTTGAGTCACAACTCTTGTATTTTCAGTGCAGTTCTCTCTTAAATAAATCGATTGAAGAGAAAAAAGTTTGTTTTGGCGTTTGATATACAATGAGTTGGAAGCAATCCATCACTAGATCTCAGATTTTAGAAGACATATGAGTGTTATGTTTGAATACGAATGCGTTTTGACACAGCATTGAGTACAGGACTATCACTTAATACCAGATCTAGTGATATACTACTATTTTCGGCTTTACTTTCTCAGTGGTTATCTTAAAACTCGATCATTAACTTTATTTTATTTCTATTTAAGTTATGCTGTTCTCTCTATCTCTCCCCCTCTCCCTTGTTTATTATACTAATTCCATGTGCATTGGCTTCGGGCTGAGGGTCCGATAGGGCTTCCATAACACTCTGACGAGCCGTTTATAGTGTATACCCACAAAGCCATTGACAATAATTGATATTTAAAGAGAATGAGAGGACACATACATCACTTGAGACAACACATTGAGCTTATTATATGACCCGCTGTTTAATAGTTAATAGTCTTATGAGAAAGTTCTACCTGTACTCACCTGAGCGAACAGTCGAAGAATAGAAATATCGTTTAATAAAAGTTTTTTCAACGTTTAGACTCTACGGCGACCATAAATATAATTGATATCCACTTATAGTTCAGAGGGTTTTTGTATAATCTTTTAAAGAAAGAAAAACTTAAATACAATCATAAGAATTATAATAATAATCAGATGAATGTCTCCGATAAGGGATTAGTAGTCAAGTGATGAATGGATCGATTTTTCTAAGTCTATGAGTGCTCTGATCTGAAAGAATAGCTATTGATATGCATATTATGTATTATATCTTTTCATATAATTTTTAAATACACTTTTGAGAGAAAATATTTAAAGACTAAAGAATTACCGACAAGTCGTCTACAAAATGACCCTCAGCTATGGGTAAAATCATTTATGAATAAATGGCTCCATCGACTCCAATGAGGGACAGATGAATGTGTGTCCAATGAGGGAAACCAATTTCATAGGTATTCTCTGATACTATGTATTATTATATCTGTGGTCCATAGGCTTATGGCCTCTTCTCTATCTCGTCAGAGCAAATACCTGCTGATAGTTTCGGCACATCCCCTTCAATCAGAACTCATCCCAGTGTTTCCCTCCCTGTGTGGTCTGGACAGCGTTAGTGAGTGCGAGAGAGAGAGAGAGAGAGAGAGAGAGAGAGAGAGAGAGAGAGAGAGAGAGAGAGAGAGAGCACTGGCTTTATTAAATGGGATGCACAGTATGCCAAACGGCTATTTCTCATTCAGGCATCGAAATTGTGATATTTGTTTTAAAGGCAATCATTTTTTATAAGCCATGCTATCTGCCAGTCGTGGCCGTAATTCGTTGCTCTCCTCCTCCCGTTCCCATCTGTCCCCACCGTCCCTATCGTTAAAAAAATTATTTTTCTTCTTTATGTGGGATATAATCCTCTCTTATTTAGAAATGCATTTTTCTCTCTTTAAATTAAACCGAAATTCTCGCATATCTTTGAAAGAGGAGTAAAACCTTTTTGTTATTCACTTATTAATTAATTTGATTAATTGCAAGTACTCTTAAGTTGAAAACGTAGTCATAGAAAAATGAGCCGAATATATCTGAATTCAACTTTTTTTTAACAAATTAATGCATTGAAAATGATTTTGAATTTTTTTCCGCAGAAAAACTTATATTTCATATTCAATGAGAATATATAAGCGGTTAATAATACAGTATTTCGGAGACGTTTTATGAACAAAACAATTATTATTAGTCACGAAATGCCAGCGAAGAGTAAAATTGAATTCAAAAATTGAATTTTTTGTATTTTATATTTAACTGTTGAATAAAAGCTAATAAATTTGATTTAAAAGAGTATTTTTTATATATATATTTCATGAATTATTTAAATAACAAAAAAAGTTTTTTATTTTAATTTTTTACAAAACAGTGACTGAAATATTGGCTCAAAGTTTCTGCAAAAATTCAAGAAATTGATTGAAAAAGTATTTGTAAATAAAATAAATAATTAAAATAAGAAATCAGAAGAAAATATTCACTAAAACTCATGAAAAAAAGAAATAAAGTGAAATCCCTTCTAAAGAGTCACTAAATTCTCTCAAATTTTATATATTTCTTCTGCTTTTAGTGTTGTCTCAGAGAAGAAATTTATTTTCAAATTGAAATAAACTTTTCTTTCGTTACATTTGGGGAGAGAGAGAGAGAGAGAGAGAGAGAGAGAGAGAGAGAGCTATAATAAACTTTTAATTTCCGTAATAAAAAAGATTTTTTCTTATTCTGTGTGAGAATCGAATGAAAAAAGTTTAGCTGATTTGTAGTCAACAAATAGTGAAACTCAATAATTATTGAGAAATAAAACATTTCTTCACATTTAAAGTTCGGTTTTTTTAGTTTGAAAACGAAAATTAAATAACTTTTGATGCCTTCAAACTACTAATTGAATTTATACTAGTATAATTATTTTCTAAAATTGTTATTATACTAATCATTATCTAAAATATTTTTGAGATCAAATCTTTGATTAGTTAATGGATTTGAAACATTTTTAAATTAACCTTTCTCTTATATTTTTATTTTAGGTAAGAATTCGAAACATTTATTCGATAGTCTTATGGTTGGCCCGACTTTTAGTTCCAATAGTAAGACGTTTTGTGCATAAATATATCCATTTATTAATGTTTTCCCATAATTTTGATATTAATTTCAAATGTATTTGTAATTATGAATATTTTAATATTTTAAAAGAACCGGATTTTCAAAATGAAATTCAATTGAAATGAAAATTACTTTTCAGTGAAATAATGAAAGAATTAATAGATTTTTTGTCCCAAAACTTATTGTTTTACTTTCGTTTTGTGAGACATGTCTTCAAAATAATTTTATTTCTAGTTTTATATGAGAGTTATATATAATAGTTGGCCACCCGTTGACTGCTATCCGATTGCATTTTTATAGCCAGTGCTCTGATATACCGGTGCAACAGTGTATGCATCTGAAGGAATATCACTTCGGGGCTCAAATTGCTTTCCAACTGTGCTCTCGGATTCGTGAAGAAGTGTGTGAGCAGTTCAGTCACACAAATGGTGGTGATAGAGGGCTGGTATTAGTGGCAGTGCTCTGTCTCTGTCTGACTGTGCAATATATTAAAGTATTGGGAAATCAAAATCGTTAGACAATGAGATATCGAAAGAGAGGGTCTATTCAATGGTCTGATGTGTGAACGCTATTGAATTGGTGAAAAGACTAATAGGAATGGAGTGAAATAGGGCTTTGAATTAGTGATAGATTGGAATTAGTTGTGAAAACTTAGCGAAGTATTAGAGACCGAACCCACTGTTGAAATGTCTCTCTATTTGAGGCTATATTTAGTCCTCTGTTTATAAGTGATTAGAGATTTGCGAAACAAAACTAATAGAAAATGAGTTTTTGTTTTTCAAACTCTATTAAGTCTTTTAGTTTGTGAGCACCGGTAGAGACAAACAGACGAAGAGTAGACTTCATGTAATAGACTAAGAGATTCGGAAATTGCATTCAAAAACACTGAGTATTAAAAGATTTCGTCTTCGACTCTATCTCTCAATTTCTACTAAAGGATTATTATTTGTATAACACATGGGTTTTATTTGTGATGAGTGTCTGTTTGTGAGCCCTCCTCCCAGTTCTATGCCTTTCACTTTCACGCCTTTAATTTAATTTTCTCATTGCTTTCACTGCTCTTTCTATTACTCAAAATCTATTATAATTTCATTTTGCATTCCCTTCGAGTCGATGGTATGTTATATATCAGATCCAATTTATCTCTTACTTAAATAGTATGTCTGTGCTCTCAAACTGTGCCTACTTTTGCATACAATCCTGTCATTTACCTTAAATTTTAGAAAAAAAAACTCATTCTTATGAAAACATTAGTTTTGCTGAAATATTTGTTTTTTAGGCAACAATCAAATGATTCAATAACTGAAAGCAAATATGCTATACATAGAGGAATAGCACAGAATTAGAGCAATGGTTCTGAACTAAACATTAGAGAACAAATTGGCAGATGTTTTTGCTCTTTGTTTTCCTCCTTCTCTATTAACTATAATCACTGGCAAAGTCTTTATTATTATTATTATTACAATATTTTTCATTCTGTGCCGACAGAACACAAGAATATATATAACATAAATTTGTTTTCATTAATTCTGAGCTGTGATTAGATTTCATCGAAATTTTGGATAATATGCATATAAAAGAGGACTAAACCAAAGAAATATTTGAAAATACATTTTTGTTTACAATAATCTATAGTCAAGAGTGTAATCAAGTATTGGATATAATAGCAGTTATTATAACTTATGTTTTCATAACTTATTTTTCTTTCTGTTTTTATCCCTCTCTTATGAATAGTTAAATGATAACTAAGAAGATATTAAAGTTTGTAATATGAGATACAAAATTGCAGTTTTTTTAGTTAAAAAATATGTTTAATATTCAGTGTATTTCATATATTTGTTTGTTATTCAATACATTACCATTAAATTTGTTGATTTTTCAAAATTCCCAGAAGTTTTTAATTACTGAATTATGTATTGGTTTTCAAAAGGAATTTAATCCTTTAGTAATTACGCGATCTTTAATAATTTGACACTAATTTTAATATTAATTAATTTGATTCGTTAGTTATATAACTGAAGTGTTTATTTTCAATAATTTCTTTTTTATTTTGTAAAAAAAGAGATAATTTTTTAACTTTGCTTTTGAGGCAAATTTAAGGGACGAACAAACCATAAAAGTTAAGTATTAAAAGAAGAGAATAAAAATAGAAATAATAGTAATTTTTCTCATTTATTATGAGACAAAACAAATTTTTATAGCACTTATAGGAATAATAATAATTAGCAAAATATATATTTAAGCACTTCTTTTCAATACAGAGAAAAGCGTTGTTTGTTAGCCTTTTTGATGATTAGGGCTAAGCGTTTAGGCCGGTGCTAACAGGGATAGGTCTTAACGTTTGTTTATATAAGGAGACTTTAAATGGAAAATGAGGAATAATAACGAGCAGAAAAAGTCTACATTAATAATAAACTAGTAAATGGTTTTGGATTTATTAAATCAAAGGAAATATAAATAAAATCCTTTTTTGTATTTATAAGAAAATAATGAAAATATAATAATAATAATAATAATATTAATGAGAATCAGGTTATGAATGAATAGAAGGCATAAGAATATTTGCAAAAACAATACGATAGAAAAATAGCACTTCTTATAGCCTATTGATGTGGGCGTATGGGATGGTATACCCATTAGCTGATAGTCTCTTTTGATATGGTATTTGTTTTATGTGCCCCAAACCCAACCGATGTTAATGTTTCGACTCTTTTGGAGTAAAATATTTCATCAAAATTATAATACAAAGCGTTATATCTTTCTGTCAGAGAATTAAATTGTTTTCTTCTCTTGGATGTACTCCTTATCTGTTATATCGTGTTCTCAGTCTTATTTGTTTCTCTCTTTCCTTCTTAATATGAAAGGCAATGGTATATAACTTAAGAAATTTAGTTTATGGCTGTTGTGTTCGCCATCTTTTATTCAACAGGAATTGACTTTTTTCTGTGCTCTTACGTTGTTCTGTTCTTAACTTTACAAAACAATAGGTTAGACTTTTCCTGTGCGCAGACAATTAGATAGAAAAAAGTATTCATCTATTTTGTGTGAACTACTGTTCTGAGCCACTGGTGCCACAACCGCTACAAATATTTATTGAATATTTTATGTCTTATCCCGTTTTTGAAAGTTTTTTTCCTGAAAACATCAGTTCTTGGCTTCAGTTGTAAAGTGAAGTAAATAAGAAATTAAAATTTGTTGGGAAAGGTGTCGAAGAGCTTCGCTGAACAAATGATTTATTTAACGAAATTGTTATCAAATTACTATTTGTGTTAAGCATTTGAAACAAATTTTGCCAAAATTTCGTTAATCTATTCTTGCAATCAGCGGAACAAATGAACCGGAATTCCAATGAATTTCTTTCTTTTGCTCATCAATTATATTACATTAAATATACGCCAAAAACCCTATTATTGGAATAAACTAGAATTCAAGTCAAGAGTGAAAAATAACTTAAAATTTATTCAATTTTAATGATCGGATTATACGGTGAGAATCGAAGAGATATAAAACACAGATTTCTTCTAATAGTTATCGAAAACTACTGGCAATGGGAACAAAATAACAAATAAAAGATTGCAATTATGTCATTGAATAGTCATTAATCTGAGAGATTTTAGTTTTTTTATTTTAAATTATTCATTAAAGTTGTTATAAATATCTTTATTTCAAAAAAAAATCGAAATAAAATTTTGAGTTAAAAGGCTTTGACTGTAAGACTCGTCTATTTTTTTTCACTGGTATTGCATAACATAAGTAGAGTGTAGTGAGGAGTCGAATAGCATTTTACAGTTGAATGCATTGAGAATAACATTATACCTACTGGTGCTCTGCACTGGTATTTTGCACTATTACATACTATAGCCGTGGCCTCTAATATTGAACAGTTCACTAGAATTTTGTGGATCAATAAAATTCTTTGCATCGATTGCTCACAAAATATCGTTCAACTGATGAACATAAGAGTGAAGAGGTGTTCAGCACAGCATACAGTATTTGTTTCGGTGCCAAAGCACCGAACCATTTGCCAGAATATTTTGTTTTCTGTATTATTTACAGTATATTTTGTGTCGATATCTCATTAAAAATTTAAGGAATTTTTGTGAAACAATTTTTTGACGCTTTTATGTTAAAATCTTTTCCTGTCCTTTGAAATGACGTTCAGAATATGAAACAATTTTTGTCCTCAAATTTAGATAATTATGTCCTCTATTAATATGTCATTCAAATGATAATTGTCTTCAATTTCTGTTCAGACAATCGTAACATTGATTACATTAAATCAGATTATATTTAATTCACTTTTATATTGAATTTGGTTCGCATTCGAAACACAAATAAATGTTTTATAATTAAATAATTTTCAAACATATTATGTATTATTATTTCAATAATAATGGGCTTAAATGCCAACAAAAACCAGTAGTTATTATCACAGAAAATGATTGACTCATTTTTTGTAGCGAAACAAAAGTGAAAACAAGTAAAAAGAATTATTCATATATTAAAAGATAGAAAAAAAGTGATTTTTTTGAATTTTGTTCAACAAATGTCTGCAACAAAAGAAAATTTTAAAATAAGAAAAGAAAAGGAAAGGAAGAGAAAGGAAAGGAAAAGAAGGAAAAATCGATTTCTCATGAAAACAGTGAGAATTGGCCGAACACTTTTCCCTTAATATGATGGACGGGTAGTATCTGTATATTTGAAAGAGAAAATACAATAATTGTCGGCACATAAGCGAATAAAGTGAGGCATATGAGCACAGAATAATTGGTTTCTTTAAGTTTTGTTTCGCTATCTGTTTGTCTCTCTTTATATTTGACTGACTTTTTTGTTTTCGATGACTGAATGCGAATAAAAGATAAGAATTATATCTATATATCTATAAACAAATCTATAAGTCTTTCACTCTATTCTTAACGATGATTTCATTTAATAATTTGCAAATGAATGAACACCGACTGCATGACTCCTATCCTCTGTCTTTTTTCCTGAGCTATCATTGAAAAGGAATTCCTTCTTAAGAAATAGTTTTGTCAAATGAAAGATCAAAAACTAAATATTTTTCTCTTTTGTATTGATTTCTTAAGAAAAGCCGAAACGAATATTTTATTATTAACTTAAATGATATTATTTGTGAGCTAATGGCTAACGGGGTCACCAAAGGTGTCTCTAATTATATCTAATCTTTTTGTTATCAATCTTTTCAGAGGGAAAATCCCTTTGAATTGTAAAATAAGTATAATATTTATTTAAAATAACTTTTACTGGTAATACCCTATTGAAAATAATACCTTGCTATCTTTTACATTATATATTGTGTTTTGAAAAAATTCTTCAAAAATAAATATAATTTCTTTGTTCTGACATTTTATTCAATAGTTTTGTTTTTTAGTTTCAATTACTTCTTTTTCCTCTGATTTTAGTGATGCGTTTCAACAGAAACGCCCCGACAGTAGACTAGATGTCAAGTGTCGGTCCATTTCTGACAGTATCTCTGAACTGGTATTGAATTCTTGTGATGATTTACGCTATAAAAAAGTCATAATTAGAGTGCATTCCAAGTGTTGTATATCATCGCAAAAAATTTGAGTAAAGCTTAAGCTTAAGCTCTTTCGGCGAATGAAATACTCTAAGAATGGCTGACAAAAAGTTTTATTTCAGAATAAAGTATTAAAAAAAAGTATAAACTATTTCAGTTTTTATATTATTCTTTCCCAGAAATATAAAATTGGTGTTCAACTGAACCGAAACATTCGAACTTATCTGATGTTTGAAGGGAAGCACTCATTGAAATTGTTTCGCAAAAGAAATAAATTTTGTCTCTTCTCTACTCTTTCTGTTGATTAAAAGACTAACAAATAAATCATAGATAAGACAAAAATTAGAGCTTAAAAAACCACTCATTTCTTTTAAATTCATATCAAATTAGAACATATTTTTCTCAAAGAATTTTAATGATTTGTTTTTTAAGAAAAACCTCTTTTTTAACCGAAATTATTATTTAAATAATCGATGATTTGTTGACTTTTATGTCTCACTTAATGCTTCATTTAATTCAAGTTATTCTAATATTTGATTATTATATCTATTATTGAATTTTTTGCATTTAAAACCAGGTCTTTTTACTGTCGATGCTCTTAAATTAGGTAAACTTTTTTGTATAATATTTATTCACTGAAAGAGCGAACAAAAACTCATTGAAAGTCAACGCAAAGTATAAATAAAATTACAATTAATTGAAAATCAGAACAAAAATTTATTTGATATAAAGATTGAGTCTAAGGGTGAGGAAAGCCATTCAAAGTTAATTGAAGCCCAACCTAACGAAAAAGTCATCACATTTTTCCCTCTTTTGGTCTGTGAATAAGACCTGAAGTCAAACACATGAAGAATATCTTTCTTTTGATTTCTCCTCTCAATTGTCGCTCTGAATGAATGAGTCGAACAAATGAATGCTTTGCTCAGAACCTGAGGAGAAATGCGAGTAAAATAAGAATTATAGATAAAACAGTGAACAGAATAGCTATTGGGAATCACATTTTTATATCCTTAGCTATTATTCTTATTATTAATTCCATTCAATTCTCAAATGCAATACTTATAAGTAATAACGCAATGTTTTCTCTTGACTCTAGTCTTTGAGTTTGATGTGAGGCTTTCCCTTTTGACAAAAATTATATAGTTTTCCAATTTTTGAATTACTGTTTTCTAATTCTCATTCTGTGAGAAATCCCTTTCGCTGTGATAACACTCCCATAGCTTTCCATCTATTTTCACATAACTCTCTCTTTTGATTAGAGGTTTGATGTGAGCGATGCCCGCATTACTAACTTCTAGTAAAGCCGTTTCTTCCCTGACTATTGAATCGATTTTGAGTAGAGATCAATACCTGAAGCCCTGGTATGCGAATGGCAAACGTTTTGGAGTAATACTGAGTATTATCAGCAAAATGTGTGTTGCATTCATTGCCGACATTACTTCAAATGCTTAAGACATTGATTTTGTATACAATTTCTTCGCTTCAAATATACACATCTCTTAGTCTCACTCTTGAAGTTTGTTCACGTCTTAGACAGTCAATCATTAGAATACATTAACCTATCGTTGCCTTAATTATGATGAGTGCATTTTCCAGACGTCTAAACAATTTATCAGCACTTGATTTGGTCTTATCTGAAGAAATTATTACTTATTTATTTAGTGCTCTATAAGTATTTCTGAGGCAAAACTCTAATCGAAATCCAAAAATATTAGATAAATGTCTGGAAAATTGTTCTCTGATTACAACCAAAATTAGTGGAAAATGCTTTTCCCGATTCTTCAACAACTGGTTGTGTGCTCTTCACTGACACAACTCTTCTAATGAAGAATTATTGGAGTTTAGAAAGACTTTTATTACCACTCAATGAGAGCTGAGATTAAGAAACTGTTGAATAGCGAGAAAATCAATTATTTAAGAGTGTGTATGTGTGTGGATGTGTGCCAGTCCTCTACATTACCAACACTACCAATGCTTAACGTATCGCTAAGAAATTAAAATAAGACTCTTGAATACTGGACCAAACATACATTCAATAGAAAAGGAAATAATATAATCTTCAGCTCTGGTTATCGAAGCCCTTAGTATTGGCTTCGCTTTTGGGCTCAATATTTCTCTTTTCTATAAGACTTCATGTCTTTAGTCGATATCTAATAACTTGATATCGTTGTCAATTCAATCCTATTCTGGTGTTCCAGTGCTGGCCAACAGTGAACTGGAATATAATCTCAGTTTTTATATATAATATTAATTCAGAGGACAAACGCGAACATAACTTTTTCGGTGATCGACGAGAAACGAAATAATCGCTTCTTATATAACATTAAACGGAGAATATATGACAATCCGTTTATTACACGACAAGAATGAATGACATGAAAAAAATGGTTTTTTACTTTTCTGTCCAAACGATCGAAATAAGAGAGAAATACAATTTCCTGATGAAATTAAGTCAAAAATTATATACAATTTCTTGGGCTAAATCTCTTCCTATCCCTAACAGGTATTACAGTTTTCTGAACACTGAAAGTGCTGTTCGTATAATAATATAAGACTTTTATGACTGTGTGTGACATTTCTACACTTTTTTTCATCGTTTTGTTTTTCCTGAACTTGCCTTCCCTTTAAGCACAGACTTAGGGGAAAGCATTTTTTCTGTTTCTCTCTCATTCATTCACTCATTACATTAGTTTCGACAAAATAACGATTTCTCTCTATTATTATTATTATTATTATTACATTGAATTCCTTCCATTCTTTGGGCTCTGGACTGGTATCGGGTCTCAAAACTGAACGAATATTTTATTTATATTTCGAAACATTTGAATATTTCGGTTCATTTATTTGTATGTTATTCGTACTGTAAAAAAGGCATTCCTTTTGATTGCGTTACATAACTGTAGGGCATTACCAGAAAAAAAGACCCGTCTTATTATGAAATATCCGAAGAAAATTCAAAACATTTTAAGTATTGAATGAATTTTTTTCTTTAAACCAAATCATTGGATGTCTAACACAATCTACCGGCGCTGTTGTGGCGCTATTCACTCACAAGAATAAGAAGAAAAGTAGTGCTGATCGACAATAAAAGGCACAACAAAATGTGGTGTTTCCTGAACTCTGATCAAAGAATTAAATTCCTCGTTCAGTTTTTATTCACTGGCGAACATTGAATCCTATTTGACCCCCGATTATTAGCTTTTGAATATAAAAATTTTATTATATAATTCTTTGCTCTTTTCATACCTTCCCTTCTTATTGAGGATCAGTCAATAGACATGATATGAATGTTAGACTTCAAGTAATGATTTGCTTTCAATACATAATAGAGTTTCAATAGAATATAACATTTATAATATGGAAGGCTTTTTGGTAGGCCTTGTCTGTAGTGTCTGTAGTGTTGTGTCGGCTTTCACTCTATTATCACAAATATTACTGAAGACATTGTGTTTGTGTATTGAAAATAGAGTTTACTCTCATTATTAATGAATGAAGTCATATATGAAAAGCAATTGAGACTCAAAAGAGAATGAGTAAAGAATTACAGATATTAGGAAAGGCTTTGATGTTTAGGCTTAACATCAATTATCATGCAATGAATGCACTGATAAATTTGGATCAATATTTAGCCCCATATGGGAAATATGACAGCAAACAGACACAAATACCACATAAAACACAAGACTTTTCTCTTTATTTTTGTTAACTAATTAGATATTCGACGGGATTTTCATTTGTATTAATATTTTTCATTCACTTCATTAGTGAATAACATTAATAATACAAATAATAATTGTTTGCAGAAATCAAATGAATGTTTCATTTGTTGAGAAATTTTCATTTAATGAAATAAAAGAAAATATGACTCAATTGCTATGAAATGTATTTCTCATTATTTTCAGAGATAAATATATTTAATTATTTGAATCTGAGTTTTTGTTCGGTTTATATCAGGAGTATTTACTTTAGATTTCTATTATTTGCAATTCATATCATTAGCGGTGGACCACAAAAATAATACTTCATTTTATAGTTTACTATCTTCTCATTCAAAGTCCATTAGAGGACAGAAATTTCATTTATATTTATATATAATTTATAGACATTTCTCTCAATTATGTATTTATTGTTACAATGTTTGCACTTATTTTTTTATTAATAATTTTTTTCTCTCAATTAAAGCCTGTTTTAGCTCAGGTTCATTAGTATAGATAATTTATAAGTAATCTATGGAGAAGATGTTCTGTTGATTATCAAATTATTCTGTGCTATCTTTTTCTGGTGGTGTTGTTATATTAATGTTGTCTATTATTATACAGTCGTCAACCTATCGGGTGAAGTGGTTTGGGAATGGAATTTACTTCACCCGAACGGTTAGTTCACCCGAACGGTTGATTTTTAACATTAAGGTCTATGGCAATGGGTTTGAGATTTACTTCACCTGATCGGTTAGTTCACCCGATAGGTACTTCACCCGACAGGTTGATGACTGTATTGAAGTCTATTATTGTTTGAGTGAAATGTTTAGTCTATTATTCCGGCAGTGGTTCTGATATTGCAATAACTTATGCATTAAAAAGGATTACATTCAAAGAGATTTATTCGTACGATTTGACAGCCATTTGTTCACTGCTCTGACTTCTCGAGTCTTCATTTACAGTCACGACTAGTTTTCAATCAATTCCGATATCTCTGTCCGACTGAATGGCACACAAATAAAGCACTTATGATGTATATATTGAGAAACAGTTTCTCAACATTGAAAGACCAGTGCTTTGACGTAAGGAAATGGCAGAGATATGGCCACTGAATTATTTGTTGGCAACACATATACTCTCTCTGTATATATATTTCTCAAATAGAGTTTCGGATCAATAGATTTATACATAAGACTGAAGACGAAGAACTTGTGTTGACTGTTATGTGCTCTCAAGTGTATGATAATGTCTAACATGACTGGCAATCACAGGCATACCATTCCTGTCCATTCTTACTCTTATATCATCAAACATCGAGTTTCCATTCAATTTATTGAATGAAAAAACAAATACCAATAAATAATATACTTTTATATCTAAAAATAAACCCAAAAACTAATAGATTTGATTGAAATTGAAATAAAAAATTCCTATCATTTTGTATATATTCTTAAGTCATTCGTAAAAAAATATATATGTCTTCAGAATAGCTAAGAATATGTTGACCGATATATTACAGCAATTTATTCCGAGTCTTTTCATGTGTCTAAACCTTAATACTATTCTCTTAAATGACATAAGAAATAGTTGTGCGAAACAATAACAGACAGATATATGAAGAGAGAAGTACTGAGAAGTAAATGTATATCAATTGTAGTTATTTATAAATATGACACAAATGTCTTCAATTATAGCAGTTTTTCCTCAATAGATGAGTCAAATTGAAATTCTATGAACTAGTCTTTCACCACAAATACTACAACACAAGTCTTTAGTTAACATAATTTGCTTTTTTTTTAGTTTATGACATATTTCTCATTTCCCTTCTCTTTTAAGAACGAAATAAACAAGCAAATGATTAATCCTTTCAATTAATTACAGCCTAATTTTGCTGGTTCATTTTTATGCAGAATAATTTTCTTATTCAAAGAAATATCTTTTGATGTATAGATGTAAAGCTTTTTTTGTTTATTCATATATTTTTATAGTAATTTTATTCGGGTTATTTCATTAATTAACAGTCATTTTGTTGAGGAAAGTGAAGGCAAAAAAAGTAGTGAACTCTTTTATATTGAAATAAATTATTTGTTGAATGAATCAAATGAATGAATCGCTAATTAATTAATCCCTTAATAATAAATATAAGCAAAATGTGAGACATTATATAACTTTTTATTAACTTTTCTTTTCGCTGAAATATTTGACTTATGTTTGAGAAACAAAATTATCAAATAATTAACTTTAAGTTTGTAACTAAAGAAAAAAACGCATTAATTATAATAAACTGATAAGATTTAAATGATTTAGAATAAAATATGATATAATTTTTTGTTTTATCTTGATACTTTATAGTTCTTAATATAAGAACATAAGTGAAAATAATTTCTAGTTTTTTCTTTTTTATGTTAAAAACATAATAAAATACTTTCTATTGTATGAAAAATATTGATTTTACTTAAATATATTTTTTAACCAAAAATCATTTAATTTATAGTGAAAAGAAATGAATTACCAAGCTGAAATTCTTTGTTATAAAATAAAATGTCGTTATTGTAGTTATTATTTTCTATTAAAAGCAAAGCCTTTTCTGTCATTCATTTTTATATTACATTGAATTTTGTTTGACTATTGTATTCAGTCGTTAACTGTATATTAGTTTAGTTTTTGTTTGTTTTGCTTTTGATTTTTTACTCATTTTTTCTTATTTATGGACTAAAATGAAAGCATTGAAGGATTTGAAGAGAAGTTTGATTTCAAAAATTACTTCTTATAATATGATATCCAATATATTGTGTGTAAACGAGTTTTTCTCTTCACTCAAAGGATATCTAATAATAAGTGGAGTTTATTTGAGAAGAAGTAAACGAAGGAATTCCATAAACTTTCTTATCTCATGTTTTCTCTTCAATATTTGGCTATTATTTCGTCGAGAAATTCATTTTTCAATTTATTATTTGAGAAAAATGGGAGAAATTTCTTGATTTTTACTGTGTTTTCATTGAACTTTTCTTATGATCGAACAGTCCTTTTCATTTGGAGGGTATATATGTGTTCAATAGACAAGTGCTGATTCGCAAAAACCAGACCTGACTCCTTTGGAAAATTATCTACGAAAAAAAATGAAAGAAGTGCTGAGCTTAGGGTTTGTGAGCGATCAGAAACCAGTCTTTTAGCGTGTTTTTAGACCTGTGCCGGTAGAACCAGAGCTCACCAGACAATAGCAGGTGATAAGCACTGACTTCTTATGGTTAGTCTTTTTCAGACATGATTTCCAATCCTTAGGTATACACTTGACTCAAACGTCTAATTTTTTGTGTCTTTAGAGTCAAATTTCTTAAATAATATACACTTTTAAAGAAAAGGCACTAAAAAATAGTCGACAGAAAAGTTGAGAAATTTTTAAACCAAAAATATTTGACAACAAATATATCCATATATTCATACAAATATTGATTAGGAGTATATATGCAGTACTTTTCTCCTCCTCTTAAAAATGCTCTTCAAATATGTATTGTATGGCAAAAATTCAGTATATTTTGCAGTGATTTTCATAATTAAATATTCATTGAATTTTATGATATGATATGACAGTTATATAACAGTTTTAGAACTAAATTTTTCGCTCAAAATATTCAATATTTTATTCAGAAACGTATCTAAATTTAAATGAATGTTAGACTAAATTATAGTTTAAATTCTTTTAACTAAAAAATATGTTTGTTTTCTGACATTAAGTTTGCCGTCAAAAAGGTTTTTCGTTTTTTTATGTTTTATGTGTATTGAAAGACAAATTCCTGGCAAATATTTCTTGCAAAAATATAGCTCCCAGCACATTGTCCATGGATTTTCATTGCTTATATAAATATATGGATGAATGTATGTATAAGAATGAGTGACTCTTCATATCATGTCTACTAATGAGTGACTGACTGATGCCTGCAGTGAAAAATGTGTTTTTCACAAAATGTTGTTTCACTCCACTGTTTTATATATAATATATAAATATGAAATATAAGTGTGCAAGTTTATCTTTCTATTTATTATGACAAACAAAACCCTTGAGAATGAAAATTTGCCAAAAGTTTAGCAAAAATTTATTACAATTGGAAACGAATTCATTAAACAAACTTTTATTGTATAATAAAAGATGTTTTATGAGAGAAACAAATTTTCTTTTGCTTTTATTTAAATATCCTTTGATAAACATGTGACTAGATCATTTCACAACGATGATAAACTAGTAGTTTCTTTATGATGAGCTCAATGTCTCATATTTCTCATCCCTTTCACTGATGTTTTTTCAGAATTAATTTTCAATCATTTTTTGTTTTTTGTCGTTAAAGTTATATAAGAAATGAATCTCTTATTACACTTTGAATGGAAGTCCAAAAATCGAGGACTTCTTCAGTTGATGTCTGAGGCGATCATCAATTTATTTGGTATCTTTCAAAACATTGCACAGCATTAGACTCATGCCTCAGTATTATATAGACTCCCTGTCCTCTCTTCCCTCATGAATAAATGTGATTTGACGTATTGCTGTAGTGAAACCCCCGCCAAATCTCGAATATTTTTCTAAATATTCTGTTCCCTCTCCACTCATATTAGTCTTCATTCGCCACTCCATTAAGAGTTGTCTCAAATATACTCAAAAGAATGAAAGAACTGTATATCAAATAAAATGCTTATTATGGAAATCAAATAAAAATCAACAAAATTTAAATGCAATAATATTCTGCGCGAAGTATCTGACTGTAAGTCCACTGCTCTAACAGTCAGTGAGTTATTGGATTCAAAACGATTTTTTGCGAAACAAATATATTCTTATATTATATAAAATGTGACCCAAGAAGGACAGACTAATCCTTAGGACTACCTCTACTTTAAGCAAAGATAATAATTAATCCATAACTGATGACTGGCCTGTTGTGAGTGTGACACACGAGCGCTCAGCACAGGTATTACATAACCATGGATATAGCCCAGGGGCCGGATTTGCATTGGGTTTAGCACTGGGGTTTGCACAGGGGATTGAACTGGGGATTGAACTGACACTTTTTTTTGCTCTCATATGACCAGTGAGTGGAGCGATGAGACAAAAATCATTTATATTTTTCTCTTTTATTTTTGCTGTGAATTTATTCGAGGTTTTCATGAATTCATTTCAGAAATTTCTCGAGTCTTCAGTTCTTATAATAAATAAGTTTTTGTTTCTCATTTCTCATGACTTTGAAGAAGACATAAATTTATTGTCTTTAATTTAAATACTGAATGATATTTATTATACAAATTCTTGTTTTCAAATTTAATTTCCAAATAGACTTCGAGTATTTCTTATCAATTGTTTTGTTTTTATTAATGCCTTAAATCAGAGAAGAATTTATTTTTATGGAGACTTTAAGCCATTAGTAAATAATTTCTTCCATTATTCCTATCGTTTCTATATTTCTTTTTCTTAGATATCTATTGATTTCAAACACTGGGAGGTATTCTTATGCTCTTATTTTTCAGTAATTCTTATCTTTTTTTCGTCAAAATACAGTATTTTACTAATGATTTTGGAGTTTCAGTCAAAATATTGTGAGCAGTGATAGGAAAGTAAAGTTCAATCTCTCGAAGAGACCAAAAGAGACAAATATTTTCTTCTTTCTCTGAGAAACACTTTTTCTTTTCGACTTCAAAATGATTTACTGGTCTTTCTTCGGAAGAAATTTTCTTCGGAAAAAAATGTCATTTTTTGTCAAAATTGGTCCAAAATTATGAGTTTTGGAGAAACGCTATATATTTATAAATCTTATTTCACAAATAATATTTGATTCAATTGTATTTTGTGTTTGCTTTGGTTTATAACTTATATAATATAAGTTATATTTCACTGAATTTCTTTTTGACTTTTCCAAGTTATTTATAGCTCAAATCAAAGAGTTTATAAAATGCTTCTGTTTTGTGACCTTTTCTCAAAAGATTAAATTTTATGGTTTCAGAAATTATTAAAAATGTTTGTCTCTCTATTTGGTCTCTCCTTTTATTAGTTGTTCTTTAATTTCGTTTAAAAGTATTTATGATTTTCTTTAAATTCAAATCCTTATCAGTGAAGACATTTGTGAAGATATAAGGGATGAGAAGTGAAGAGAAGGAGAGAGAAATTTTGCAATATTTGAAGACATATCTTATAATTGAAGTCATTATGAATTTTATTACAGAAATATAAAACTAATATTTAAAACTCATTAAAAGGCGAAAACTTTGAGTCGTTTTCTAAGAGAAAATCTCTTATTTTTCATTCAAATTGAATTCAAATTCTTATTTGAGTTTTGGTCGTTTAATGTAAAAGTTTAATGCATTCGACCCTAAATTAAAAGTTTTGGCAAAAATTTTGTTTAAAACATTTCATTAATAAATGAATTTGATTTTCATTAGGATTTGATGCGAAGAAGAGTTGAATAATTTTTTCCCTTTTATTTCCCTTAAAATCTTATTTCTTGAAACATCTTTTCTAATCGCTTAAGGATTGTATTCCAGTAAATTTTTATTCAAAGTTTGCTACTTTTTTCCCACTAATTTTATGCAAAATAAATGCCTAAAACGTTAAATAAAATAAAGAGACAAATAAAGTGAAGTAAACTATTCTAAAGTCATTTCATTTTAAAGTTTAAACAATATTAGACAGACTTTGACTCAAAAGACATTTATTTTTATTAGATCTCAGTTTTATTAAAACAAAACAAAACAATTGTTTGAACTCTACTCTACTATTTTCAGAGCGAAAACATATTCAAAATAATTGGAAATAAATCTTTTATTTCTGACTATAAAAAAAGACTAAAACTTTAAATACATTATACATATTCATAGCTATAGATATAAATATAATAATAATATCTATAATAAAAATATTAATTTTATTACATATTTCAAGTCATATACTATTAATAAAAAAGAAAGACTCATCTATTCAAAAAAATAAAATACAATGCTTTTAATGGTTTCTTCGATGCCATTCAACTAATAATTTTAAGTACTGACAAAACCATGGATTACATAATGAGTGGCATTTATTACAATCAATTTATTGTAGGACTGATTCGCATAAATTTAAATTCAATTTATTTATTGAAAAAAACTCTAAAGAATTTTATTGTAAACAATAAGTTATAATGTTTTCGATAAAATATTACTTCAATTTAATGGTTTATTTTCTAATCTAGGAATTGATATTTTATTGTTCTAATGCTATCAAATATCGGAAGTCCTTAGGAATGGTCTGATATTTTTTTTTCCTGGAATATATGTTAATTGATTGAAACATTGGATTATTTAATGTTTTCTTTATTTTTGTCACTATTTTTATATTAATTCAATTCATTAATGACTTCTTAAATCGAAAACAAATCACTTTTGAATTGAAAAAAATGTTTTTTTTTTGTTATATTTATGCATAAAATCAAAATTTCCCGAAAAACTAATTCATTATTTATTTAAAGTGAAAAAATTAAAATAATTAACCTGGTATTTTTTTTATTTGAAAAACAGTTACTCTATTGGACACAACACAAGAAGATTCATTAGACTGGACACGATATCCATATGGACCTCAATCACGAACGCCAGGGGTATGTCAATGGATTTTATTTGCTGAAATCAATATAAAATTTGTCCTTGCTATTATAGTGGGTAGAAGAGAGTTTTACGAATTTTGAGCAAGGCATAAATTGGCGTTCATATGTTGTGTGTGATGTGGCCTACAATAATGTCAATAACTGGTTGTGGACCCCTTTCATCGAACGCAAAGATGCCAACAGAATTTATATTGAAATAAAGTTCAGCATGCGAGATTGCAATCTCTTCCCTGGTAAGTTTTCTTCATTTCTCTCATTTTTAGGGGTTTTGTAAATAATCTATTATTTGTTAATATATACGTTGTCTTTGAGTTGAGTATTGACTCAATAGTATTGAGTGAAACAATGCGTTCAGAAATAATTTATTTTTAATATTTATGTAAATCTAAAACCTTTGGACACAAAATTGATCCCAAATTATGACTTTTCCAACAAAGGTATGGCTCTCTCGTGTAAAGAGACATTTTCCCTCCTTTATTACGAATATGACGGTAAAGGGGACGGCAGAGATGGCCCTCCCTGGGAACCAGACTCCTATAAATTGATCGACAGAATAGCCGCCGATGAGGGAAGGTTTACATCAAATAGCGAGGTACATTTCAATTGGTTTATCCTGGTCATTTTGATGACACCTTTCTTATTGACTTTAGGTGATAATCAATACCGAAATCCGTTCGATACCGGTCACGAAAAAGGGTGTTTACTTTGCATTCCGTGACCAAGGTGCTTGTCTTTCGATAATCGCCATTAAGATCTATTATATGGTTTGTCCGGAAATCGCGACAAACTTCGCGACATTCCCGGAGACACCGACTGGTCGTGAGTTGACTACTATTGAGACAACGGAAGGCAAGTGTGTGGCCAACGCACAGGAAGTGGAACGACCTCGACTTCTATGCAAAGGAGACGGCAATTGGACTCTGCCTACGGGTGGCTGTAAATGCATGGCTGGATATGAGCCCATCGGACAGTCCTGTCAGGGTTTGTCTCCATTTCTTTCATTTATTTCCTTTTGAGATAAAATTTTATTTTATTTGAATTCAAATTAATTATCGTTTAATTATATTATCGCTCGAACTCTGAGTACTTCTTAAGAGACAATCGATAAGAGAATTCAATATTTTTTTATTTCATTTAATTTCAAACTTTTTTTCTTATGATTTATCTCTCTTTTAGTCGAGTTTTTGAGTAATTAAATTCAAAATTAATTAAATCAAAATAAAATTAAATGTTTTCTTTTCATCCCTTATCGTAAACAATAGGGATGTCCACACTTTTGGTGAAGTGCTGCACATCTTTGTATTGAAACTTATTTAGAGTTTTTGCCAAAATTTTTTTTGTATTTAATTTATTTATTAGAAAACAAATGGTTTTGTTTTTAATATAAATTAATATTAATTTAAGGAATTGTTTTTATAAACGAATTGATGTCAGAGTTTTTGCTAACAATTATAGCTCTGAATCAGAGCTCTGATCATTTTTCTTCATTAATCAGAGCCAACCGTTTTATCCATTGTAACAGAGATTAGTTTTGTTGAGTCTTTTCTCCAAAAATAATTTTTTTTATGATAAACATTGAGAGTAACTAAAAATAAATAATCAATTTTTGCATAAAAATTGAGCTAAAAATCAATTAATTATTGAATATATTTCACAACGAAATAATTGTTGAGTTGTGTTGCAATCAATCGTTTTAAGTCACGGCTTATCTCAAGCCATACATTAGACTTACATGTCTTTACTCTTTTATATTTACATTAAAATTAAGAACAAAATTAGTTTATTAGCGGATGTTTTATATATACAATTAAACTTAACTGAACTCAATCTAATTCTGTGCCTCTAATAATAGTGTGTCCGCCGGCGACCTTCAAGCCAGTGATTGGTGACGAATTGTGTCGACCCTGTCCACGACACAGCACAGCCACTTTCCGTGGCTCAACTGAATGCCGTTGTGATGCCGGTTACTATCGGGCCCACAAGGATCCCAAATGGGTTCCCTGTACTCGTAAGTAGTGTTTTAAAACATACCTCTCCTCTAATTAGTTGACTAATTTTAGTTAAAAAACTTTTTCCCAATCAATCAATGATTTTATCAGTGTTTTAATGAAATGGAATTTCAAAATCAAACAGATTTTAATCGCATTTAAATAGCTTTGACTGTAGTCTCATCTAAAACATTCATTAATCAGAATTACATTCAAATTCCACTTTAAGTTTAAAAAATTAATGCTTTTATTTATCAGATTTGAAATAAATGCTTAATTCAAGTGTTAATTAAAGTTTGAATTCAAGTAATTTTAGTTTTATTTGTTTTTTATTTTAAATTTAAATTCAGAAATAAAGAAATGAAATATCACTTAAATGGTCGCTCAACTGACTAATGAGAAGAGCCCTCCGAACAAGAATGTGATCAGAATTTAATTATAATTTAATTCATTCGATAATTGTTTTGTGTAAACAGTTTTATAATTAATGATCGGTTTGTTTGCGAACACAGTTTTCTTTAGTAGTTATAATAATAATAAAAAATAGAAATTAATTGTCGAAAAGCACAGAATAGGATATTCTTTGCCCTCAGAGACTGAGACACCGATCAAACAATAATTAAAATAATTTTAAATAATTTGATTCGTGGCTTAAAACTATTATTATTTATTCTGAACCAATTCGTTAATATCTCTTATTTTAATATAATCAGAGCCGCCGTCAGCGCCACAAAATTTGACCGTCAATTTTGTGGACCAGTCAACTGTTATCTTGTGGTGGGCGCCCCCTAAATACGTGGGCGGACGAAACGATACGGTCTATCGCATACAATGTGATGCCTGCGGTACTACTGTTACATACGTTCCGGCTCAGGACAACTTCAATGATACAAAAGTTGTTATTTCGGGTCTCAATCCGGTCACTACATACAAGTTTTTGGTTTACGCCGAGAACGGTGTGTCTGGTTATGACTCAGCACAGTTTGTTGACATCACAGTTACGACAGAGGCTTCAGGTATTCATTGTTTTATTACTTGAAATTGTATTTATTGAATGGATATTAGAACCGATGCAGTGATAATAAAAAGTATAGTTCCCTCTCTTTTAATGTGTTTGACGTTCAATATTTAGTTGGATTGTATTCCGAGTTAACCATAAATTACAGTTAGGCTTTCCGTTAGTGGCTATAAGTCTGTTGTTCTCATTTAGTATTAGACGACTGATTAGAACAGATAGTGATTGCCTTAAATACGTTTCTCATGTCGATTTCCTCCCCATCCGCACAGGTTATATCTCACTGGTAATAACAGAGGACGGCTCCGGACAGAAATATAATGGTATGTGTATTAGCACTTATATTAGTACTCCATTGAAAGCATTTCCCAAAAAATAATTGATATTTATTTTTGTTGTCTCTCTTTATATCTGTATTTCTATTTCTCAGAAAACATTTACTACAAGTCTTTACTTTCAGTTTTTGATTTTTTTCCCCAATTTTTTTTTCGTGTATTCCTTCAATTGGTTCACTGGTTTGTCCTGTTCTCAGAGCACAGTTCTGTTCACTTGTGAAGAGCTTTTTTCTGCATTACTATTGATATACAACTAATTACTATTATATCGACATTAAAGGCAATATCTCTTAAATTATATGCTTTTTAAAACTCTGGTTTGACTTTTGGTTACACTTTTCCTCAAAATCTTGTTATTCAATTCCTTTAAATGTCTTATTCATCGAAGTCTTATTGAGACTAATAAGTGGTATCGAAGAACACCATCTCTTTTATCATACGGTGTTTGACATCTCCTTTTTGGCCGTCGATACAGATCTGTTGTTAGCTGTCTGTCTGTGCGCCAGAAATCCGGTGCCAATCAATTGATGCCAAAACTCGAACCTGAAATCAATAATTTTAGGTTTTATTTTGAGGAATAGCTCTTAAAATGAATAACTTTGCAAACATTTGGCACTATTTTCAGGTTTTTTATTGAATTCTGTGTCAAATTCAGTGATAGTAATCTTAGAATAGAATAGAACTGATTATTAGTTTTTGAATAAAAGACATTTCTTTGACAATAAATTTGCGATAATTTTGTTTATGAAATCAATTGATTTTCGACTAAAAGTTTTTTGTTTTCTCAGAGAATCCAAACGAAAAAAAAACTTTTTGTGTATAAAAACTAATTTTTTGATATGAACTCAATTTTCAGATATTTATTCTGAATATTTGTGTAAAACATTTTTCTCTCTCTTTTCAGTTCTATTTATATATTATGAGAATTCTTTCCCCTATTGTATTGCCTACCCTTCCGTTCCTTTCCTACCCCATAGTTATCATATATCATAAGCTATCCGTTGTTTGTATTTCTTTATTTATTCTTCTTATTTACGATTATTCTTCTGGTTCTTTATTGACAGCTATGCCGTCGACGACCATAACTAATGTTAGAGTGATTTCCGTCAAAAGCAGTGAACTGGTTTTGGCCTGGGATCGACCCGACGACCAGTTCTATAATCATATTATCGTCTATGAAGTCAAATATTATTCCAATTCTAATGATAAGAATTTTTCGACAATTATTGTAAACAAAGAAAAACACGAAACTGTTGTCACAAATTTGAAACAAAAAACTGAATACACATTTCAAGTCAGAGCGAAGACAACTAATGGTTGGGGAGATTATAGTAAACCCACTTCTAAAATAACGGGACAACTCGTTGGAACCACTGGTAATTTGTTTTAATTATTATTATTATTAGAAATTATATTCTTTTAGACAATTGTTTTTCGACCGAATCTTTTCTTTTATTTCATTGATTTTTATTTCGATCGCAATTCGACTTCTCTTATGTTTTAATTGAATTTTGTTTTCAAACTTAATTAGAGAAATGTTTAGACTTGAATTGTAATTATTTGCACTAATTTTGAACTCTTTTTCCACATCTAATTGTGTTTTTGCTTTTGATTTGTCCATCGATTATATCTCTAGTGTTTTGGTCTTCCTTTTGATTTTATTGCCGTTTTCTTAGGCTTTCCTTTGAGTACTGAAATACTCGATTCGTTTAATTGAGTTTTCTTTATATTTGACTTTTACTGACATTATTTTGTTCCGTTGTTCTAATATTACGACTGTTCTCTTCAATAGCATACATCGCAGGCGAGGATGACTCAGTCCAAGTACGGATAATCATCGCTGGTATAACCCTCGCAGTCGTGGTTGTGGTGGCTATCGTTGTCATGATTGTGCTCTACATTAGAAGGTATGTCGGCTTCTCTTTTACTGAATACTATGAAACTGTTTGTCCTCTAATTATATGAACAGACTGTTAGCAACGCCTTACAAGTGAGAGGAACTGTCAATTAGTTGCCATTTGTATGGTTAGAGTTCTATACGAGTCTATACGAGACCACTATTCCTATGAATAATTGAATTTTGAATTAGAATTTGATTGAAAATTAGAGTCAATTTCTTCCCATAACTCAGTATTTGATTAGAAGTTAATTATTCTGTTATTGAGTTTAATTTATGTCTAAATTAGGCAAACATTTGTGTCCTCTCATTCCTAAGCACTTCGGAGATGAAAATTGAGATTAATTTTCACGAATTATTTGATTCTCTTATTTGGAGATCTGTTTTGATTCGATTAGTCAAAGGAATGCCTTCTTTTCTATCTTTTCTTTTTTTTTACTCAAATTGTTTCAGATATTCTCGTTTGCAGTTATATTATGCGAGGAATAGCTGTTCGCCACTGAATTGCTCTTTAATTTAGATTTATTTCACGACTAAATTTCAATCAAAAAGTGAACAAAAAAAAAGGTTTTGCG
Source organism: Galumnidae sp. Gr-Ori-00277 (assembly GCA_034700165.1). Taxonomy (NCBI): domain Eukaryota; kingdom Metazoa; phylum Arthropoda; class Arachnida; order Sarcoptiformes; family Galumnidae; species Galumnidae sp. Gr-Ori-00277. Next base: position 2,570 of record JAQIXI010000041.1, on the reverse strand, counting down.
CTATAATTACAAAATTGTTTGAATTTCTTCTGAATTCATGTGAGAAAAGTCTTTCAATGAATTAAATACTTTTATTGTTTTTATGGGAAAATTTCTTTATTTACTTTTATTTAATTTGAATTTAATTTTGAAATTACAGAAGTGGTGACGATTGCAATAAGAAACAGCCCTCAGACTGCGATACACTCGAATACCGTAATGCCAGTGAAGGCAAGAAATTGGTTCCGGGTCCTATCGTGGATGTGTTGGTGCCATCACCGCGTTTCAACTCTCCATTTTCAGTGACCACTCCATTGTTCACATCTTCCCGTTCTTATGTCGATCCGCACACTTATGAGAACCCGAATCAGGCCGTTCGGGAATTCACAAAAGAGATCGACGCACAACATATCACAATCGAAGCCATTATCGGTGGCGGAGAATTCGGTGACGTCTGTCGCGGAAAACTTAAACTTCCCGGTCGTCCAGAAGTGACGGTTGCCATCAAAACATTGAAACCGACTTCAGCAGAAAAGCCACGCCTCGACTTTCTGACTGAAGCCTCGATTATGGGTCAATTCGATCACCCAAATGTGATATACCTTCAGGGAGTGGTCACCAAAACCAATCCTATTATGATAATCACGGAATATATGGAGCATGGTAGTCTTGATGCATTCCTTCGGGCCAATGATGGAAAGTTCCAGACAGTCCAACTTGTAGCGATGTTGAGGGGCATCGCCTATGGTATGCAGTATTTGTCCGAGATGAATTATGTGCACCGGGATCTGGCAGCCAGAAACGTCCTAGTTAATTCGACCCTCGTTTGCAAGATAGCCGACTTTGGTTTGTCGCGTGAGATTGAGAGCGCCACAGAAGGCGCCTATACTACACGTGGCGGCAAAATACCTGTCCGGTGGACAGCGCCAGAAGCCATAGCTTTTAGGAAATTCACGTCCGCTTCCGATGTCTGGAGTTTCGGTATTGTCTGTTGGGAAGTGATGTCTTATGGGGAGCGCCCGTATTGGAATTGGTCCAATCAGGACGTCATTAAAGGTATTGAAAAGGGATATCGACTGCCCCCTCCTATGGACTGTCCAGAAATGCTTTACGAGAAGCTTATACTCGAGTGTTGGCAAAAAGATAGGAATCTTAGGCCCACTTTTGCACAAATCGTTAAAATTTTAGACAAATTAATCAAAAGTCCAGAAAATTTGCATAAAATGTGTAAAACGCAAAGGATTATCGTCTGACCGATTATGAGATCCCCTTTTCATCCATTCATTTGAAAGTATTTTTGTTTCTTTGAGACGAGTAGTCAGTAGTCGTCTATAACTATAAGTCTAACCAAACACTACATCATCGCTGAAGGGATGGCACTAAAAGAAACGATTGATGAGCTAATGATCAGTGCATTTGTCCACTGGTTTGACGTATAATAAATATATGACTTTATATATAATATATATAAGAAGTTATGATGTTTTTTGCGTTGCATTGCTTTTCGACAGTCAGTCCTCGAGAATAAGAAAAGTCAATACAAACATTAGATGTAATATATTGTCATTCATTATAATGATGTTCACTCTTTTCGTGTATTATATGACTTTCCCCTCTCTTTCCTTTATTTTTGGTAACGCTTTCTCTTCAGAATGTTATGCCCTCTCCTCCGCTCTGTCTGTCTGTCAGAGAGGAGTCATTTGGACTCCAAATCCTCGCCTCTCATAACAAATCGCTTTTCATTTCTCACAAATTTTTATTTGAAAGTCGAGAATAAATTTTCTTATTCTTTGACTTCAATGAGAAAATAGTAGTGAAAAGTTTATAACTCAATGTATATATAAAATTATGTAATTAATTATAAATGGATTTATAATTCTATTAATTGTTTTCTTTTGAATTTAATTATTATTCTTTGCTTTTAATGAATTTTCAAATGATTTTGTGATTAATTTTCTCCGAAAAGTTTTAATTTGTATTTATTTAAAAATTATTGTAAAGAAGTAAAACTTAAATTTTCTTTTAAATAATGAAATATTTTACTCATAATTTAGTTTTAATTTAATTTAATTTAAAAAACTTTTAATTAATTTTGTTTCTCAACTAAAGTTTTAACGATTTTTTAAATAAATTTTAATTTATATGAATAGCTTTCAAATCAATTGTAAATAATTTTTATATAAAAAGTTAATCAATGAATAAATAGTTGTCTCAATTTTTAAACACTTTTCGCATTATTTAAGTTCGTTTGCGAACAAATCCGTTCGTTTCAGTTCAATATCTCATCATTTTTTTATTTTTAAGTCAATTAAACTATAATTGACTTAATCTGAGATAAAACTCACGAATAAATGTATGAAAAGTCAGAGAAAAGTATACCAAAAGTTTTGTTCAAAAATTATTTCTATCTTTTAATGATATTCGAGACTAAAAGTTTTAATCGATAACTAATAAGTCGAATCGAGTGGCGCACAGGACTAACACACAGAACAGCAAAACAAAGTAAGTAAACCTAAAGGTTCTGATTTCGAGACCACACACTGACACTAATTTGAGAAAATACTAAATTAAATCCAATGAAACTTAAAAAT